>JAMQGT020010868.1:0-19351 GCA_024447675.2 Pterophyllum scalare | reverse complement strand
GAAAGAAGAGGAAGCTAGTTCAGTAGATGAATATGAGAACACAGTGGTGACGTTGCTGGGTCAAACACAGTTTTCAATACAAATCAGTGTGAAACAGTAACTGTAAAAACTGAAAATGCTAAGATAATCTGCTGCAATCTTACATGGAGCAGCAACAGCGTAACCCCAGGCTTCTGTCAAACAAAATGTCTTTTGTATGCAGCTGAATACTCAAGTGTTATCTTTGGTTCCCCTTCCTTTCTTTTCTTTCTGCTTCTTGACTGATTTCTGGAAGCTTGTTTGTAATCGTGACGGAAAACTCGTAACTGTGTAAAATAAAAAAAAATTTCTGGATGGTTGAGGAGAATTGTAAGATCCTCTGTTTACAAGGTCACATAGTTACTCAAGCCTCCATTTTGTGACTGTTATTAGGTGAATTTGTTCTCCAGCTATGCACCAAGGACAAATTCACCTAATAACAGTCACAAAATGGAGGCTTGAGTAACTAGTGCCACCTTGTAAACAGAGGATCTTACAATTCTCCTCAACCATCCAGAAATTTTTTTTTTATTTTACACAGTTACGAGTTTTCCCGTCACGATTACAAACAAGCTTCCAGAAATCAGTCAAGAAGCAGAAAGAAAAGAAAGGAAGGGAACCAAAGATAACACTTGAGTATTCAGCTGCATACAAAACAGCATTTTGTTGACAGAAGCCTGGGGTTACGCTGTTGCTGCTCCATGTAAGATTGCAGCAGATTATGTTTCACGTTTGCATTTTTTTTTACAGTTACTGTTTCACACTGATTTGTATTGAAAACTGTGTTTGACCCCAACGTCACCACTGTGTTCTCATATTCATCTACTCAACTAGCTTCCTCTTCTTTAACTACAATAAGGCACACCAACACTGCATTTATCAGCTGGTTTCATTTGTCTCTTTTCCCCTTCAAGGTCATCTCCTATGGCACATCTGGACTGCTTTTTTTATGTTGCTTCTTAGATTCTGAGGTGTCTGCAGTGCATGCTGGATCTCCTCCACTTTGTGAAAATGGCAAACCTTGATCTTAAAATTCATTTCGAGGAGGTTTGACGAAGTTACAAGGAGGCAAGGTCCGCCTCCTCTACGCCTGCATTTTCAGCATGAAAGCTGGTTAAAGCCGGTCTAAAAATAGCAGCAGCACTAGAAGCATTCCAGATGTGGACAAGAAGACGCGACATGATTAAAAGAGTTCTGGGAACTGACCCATAAAAATCAAAAACCTTACTTGATTTAAATTTGGCAGATTATCTTTACCGCTTTCAGCGCAGCTGCTATTTATAAATTGCTCCCCGGAAGCCCCGATCGCTCCCACTGCGCTTGTGCCTGTGAAACGCAGTGAATTGCCTCCACTGCGGATGCTTCAACTTGACATTTATTTTGGAGGAGAGGATGTAGTCGCAGGAGGCAAATCTGGCGGTAGGGCAGGTGGTGAATGAAGATCGTGCTTGCATGGCCAAAAAACCTCTCAGAGGGGCACGAGAAGGAGATCTTGAAGTGGAAGTGAGTCGTGGAACTTTTTGAGTAACCCCTTATTTGCATGTGACTGTTATTTCTGATGGATGTAGATCGGAGGTTTAAAGAAAGCGCTGCACGCCTGAAAGGTGGTTTGATCAGTTGCTGGTACCCAACACTGGTGAAGCAGAATTTCCAACCCTCACAGGAAAAACACTGACACAGCGAACACAAACAAGACAACAGAGAGAGGATGAGCACAGATAATCAGCACTCTATTAATGGTTTAATGACATCCTATCTCTCTGGACTGTGTTTAGCGCTGAAGCCAAGCCGGCTCATTATAATGTGCATGCATGTGTGTGTATGTGTGCGTGTTACTACAGAGATTTGTATGTTGTTAACCTTTTGTGTTTTGTTCTCTTTGCTGTTTGTGGTCTCTCTTTGTTCTTCCTTCTCTTTTCACTGGCCCCCCCAACTGGTCACAGCACATGCTTCTCTTCACCGAGCCTGGTGATGTCGGAGGTCTCTTCCAGTCTTCTTTACTTTGTAATATAAAGCTTATAACATAAACTGGGGCTGTGTGGGGTGTAAGCTCCCTATTGCCCATCTGGGATAGTCTACAGCCCAGCTGTGATCTTGAATTGGATAAGAGGTTAAAAATATGGATAGATTAGGGAGTTTTCAGTGAAATGAAATACACAGATGTAATTTCCATCACATCTAAACACGTTTCCCAAATACGCAGCTTCTTGTTTCATCTCAGTTTGCCTCCAGTTCAGTCTCCCTTCAGCCACTGGTGGAGCTTATTTTTTTTCTTTTTTTTAACACACAAACCAGTCTGCGAAGACGCCTCCACGAATCCTGGCTGAACATTTCACAAGTTTGTTTCCAAAATGAAATCCACACTCTTTGAATAAAAGGAACACCTGCTAAAAAAACAACAGCAAAAAAAAAAAAAAAATTGTAACACCACATTCACTTTCATGTGAAAGAAATTAATGCAAGAAACTTTATTTGTTTAGCACGTTTCTTAGAAGCGTTTTAAAATGGAATAATCAGGGCAAATGCAAACAAAGATCAAAAGGAGAAGATGGAAAAAAGAAACGCAGGGCACATTAAGAAAGTAATATTAAAGCTTTTTAAAAATCAGTACAGGATACAAATGTAACCTGTTTAAGGTACATTCATCCTCTAGTCCTGAGACTCTGGGGAAAAAAAAGCAGAGGTAAATAAGTGCAAACTTCACAAACTTCCTGTCAAAGATATATAAAAAAAAAGCTAAGGATCCACAAAATACAAAATTACAGCAGTGCAAACTAAGCGCAACAAAGTAAACACACACTTCAAACCACCTAAATACAACAAAAACTAGGTGGTGCAGCTGATTTATCTTTTAGCATCACTCAGATTTCTTTTCGTTTTTGACATTTTTGTTTTTATGAACGGAGTCAGAGAAAACTTTTTTAAACCCACTTTGATTCTGTCTCGTAAAAACGAGAGAACGTTAAAAACTTCAGTGGGGGTGAACACATTTTGATCTTTTCATACCAGCAACACTGTTGCCAGGTGATGCTCAGTTTTTAGGAATTGTACAATAAGAAAAGGTTATTGTTTTCCTCAGTTTTGTGAGATAATTACAGGGGAGCGTGTGTGACCTTTGGTGCTATGATTATATTTTTGCTTGTTTTTTCCCCACGTGTGAGAAAAAACACACAAACGCAGAAAAACAATGATGTAAACAAAGCTGCATTTAAAAACCTGTTATATGAATATTTGGAGTAAGCAGGTGGACATTTGCTAGAGCTTCACACAATAAGCTGGTGAGTAATGCTGAATGTTTCTTGTGTGTTTTGACCAAAAAACTCTACAGTTGACCTTTTAAGTAAAATAACACATCTGAGTGATTTAAGGCTGAAACACACCGCTGCTAAATGGCATACAACCAATAATCCCACACTGTTAGCAGCTCAGTATAGGTCCACATGATCAGGAGATTTAGCTATTTCTAAATTAGTAAATTATGATGAATGGATGGAACAGGAAGTCATGGCCTAGATGTATGATGGCTAACCCGCAGGCCATCATCCCCCAGATGACCAGCTAAAAGCTGATGGGTACCAAAACTGAGTGCAGGTCATAGCCCCATTTTGCTAAGCGCAGTTTGGAAGCCTTGAGCTTGGCACATTGCCTTGACCGTCTCAGGTCTGTGGAGCTCGAAGTGATTATATTTAGCTAAATTATCCGCCGACATGTATGGGAGATTTGTGCACACATAGATACAAATAAAAGTAAAAATACAAATAAAACACGAAAATTTCACTCACCAAAACTGGAGACCTCTTGGATCATCTGTTAGTACACTGTAATAACACAGCAAGACATTATCTGCTGCATAATGCAATTAAAATGCTTCAAAAGACACCTACCAATCACTACGTTCCTCAGTCCTTGATCATCAGGCAGAACTGTAGACCTTAATAAAACTGAGCACTTATATATATATATATATATATATATATATATATATATATATATATATATATATATATATAAATGCACATTGCTATGAAGGGGGAAACTATAGACCCAAAGATATTTCTACACCAGACTGTGAACATGTTTCTCCCCTGAGATTGGGCACTTTGCCACGGGGATGTGGGAAGATGGACTCGTTGGCTTCATTTTTTTTTCTTTTTTAAGGTTGCTGCTTGATGGTGCTCAGCAGATATTAGCATGCCACCAGGTTAACGTTCTCACCATGGCAGACACGGTACTACCTGCTAAATCAGGTCACTGAAAGCATGCTGATGTGCTCAAAGCTCCACAGAGCTGCTGTCGCTGCACACTTCATGTATTCTTGTTATGCTCTTCATTTTCAATATGTTTGACTTTCTGCATTAATATGAGTCTGTGAGCCACAAGCTTTACAGTGGAGCCACACAGGCCTTCATCCTGAATTAACATCTGTGTGTGCACTAAGCACGGACACACACAAATCCTTCTTAATTAAAAATTTCAAGGCAATACATGAAACTTTATGGAGTCAGTTAAAATAATCTCTGAAGCGTAGAGTCTGCATTGTCAGCAACAAGTCTGCACAACAGCAACAAAGCTGCAATAAGTGGAATGTGGAAAAGAGAACGAACTGAATCAAGGTCACTTTAACTCCAGATTAAAAAGGAAGACGAGAATCTGATTATCTCTTAACATCTTTTCTGACATTTCAGACTTTGGCTTTATTCTAAAGGCCTGACGAGGCACGTTTGGGGCTTCAGGATTTATTTGAGGTGAATGTAAATGAGAAGCACGGCTCCATGATGACTGAAATGTGGGTCAGTATCCATAGTGACTGTTCGAGGAAACGTAACCGACATTTCACGACGCTTAAAGCATTTCATGCTGAACGCTGGGTGCAAGTTGAGTCCTCAGTGTGCATGAATGTTTCTGGCCCTTCTAAACACCAGTGTGTGTGTGTGTGTGTGTGTGTGTGTGTATATCCTGCATGGATATGATCAGTTGTATGTCATTGCCTCAGTTTATTTCAAACAGCTTCGGCAGTGACTTATCTCTGCAAAGGAGATTTATGTTTCTGTAGATGAACAGAATGGAAATGTGCCAGGGAGGGTGTTTTGAAGCAGGAAATATGACTGCCGCTTGAATACTACGGTCTTCCTGAGTGTATACTTATTAAAAGAATACTTATATTTAACACATCATCCATCTGCTTTCAAAGTGCCTCCCTCCGGTGCTGCTAAGCTCTCGGCTTCCGGAAGATAAATCGACTGTTTCCCCTTCTTCTCCGTCTTTTAAAACCCCATTTTAGACTCCCACCAGTGTTTTGTGGTTTTATCTCTATTATTACATATCATGTGGAAATCTGCTTCGGGCTCGTTGCTGAGATTGTAACTGACACCTGTTGGACTATTGAGAGTTTCCTTAGGATCATCCACAGGGGCCGCCACATTAACAGAATGCCTCTCAGAACCATCAGGGTTGCATGCCTTTGTTTTCAGGGTTAACTGCAGATGCCCGGACATTCCCCCCAGAACACATAAAAGCACCACACACACCTGCAAAGGTTTAATAGTTTTGGGTCATAGCTGTAAATGCAACTATGGATCATAGAGACGTGTCTCCAGTGCAGGTTTGCTATGTTTGTGTCTTTTCTTCACAAGTGAGCTATTTATATTAAGAGTGAAAGTGAAACATATGGGTTTTAGCTGATCTGATGATGCGATACCCCTCAGGTTGCAGTTACTGCAGTACATGTTGTCTGGCACAGAGCTGTTATAATTTAGAGACATGAAAAGAAACCTGAGGGTTTTGCAATAGTAAATATTGTGTTATAACCTACAGGTGTAGGGAAGCTTTTTTAAACATTTCTTTGGGAAAAGTCAGTAAACCTTTTCCTTTTTTGAAGTTTCTTATCATTAACAGAAAAAAATTGAAAGTTTTTATATTTCAGTGGCCATTAATGTACAGAATGATTCACAGTAACTGCTCAATGAAGTACCTGGACACATTGCAAAATAAATGCCAGCTGGTGAGATTTCAAGAAAGTCTGGCTGGGTGCAGTTGTAATGTCTGAATAGAGGTGGAATTGTCATGGCTGAGGTGGAAATTCAAAGTCTATGTGTTGTAAATGTGTTTGTATGTAGTTAACTTCTACCAAGCCATCAGCGTGTCTACTAGACCTCATTCCTACAAAACTGCTCAAAGAAGTCCCACCATTGATTGATGCTTCCATCTTAAATATTATCAATCTGTCTTTATTATTTGGCTATGTACCACAGGCTTTTAAGGTGGCAGTAATTAAACTGCTACTTAAAAAGCCATCACTTGACAAAGCTGCATTAGCTAATTATAGGCCAATCTCCAACCTTCTTTTTCTCTCAAAGATTCTTGAAAGAGTAGTTGTAAAACAGCTAACTGATCATCTGCAGAGGAACGGTTTATTTGAAGAGATTCAGTCAGGTTTCAGAATTCATCACAGTACAGAAACAGCATTAGTGAAGGTTACAAATGATCTTCTTACAGCCTCTGACAGTGGACTCATCTCTGTGTTTGTCCTGTTGGACCTCAGTGCAGCTTTTGATACTGTTGACCATAACATTTTATTACAGAGATTAGAGCATGCCATAGGTATTAAAGGTACTGCGCTCCGAGTTGTTCATGTAAATGGGGAGCCTTCTTCACAGGCTATGATTAATTATGGAATTCCACAGGGTTCTGTGCTAGGTACCAGTTTTACTTATACTATACATTCTTCCCTTAGGCAGTATTATTAGAAAGCATTGTATACATTTTCATTGTTATGCAGATGATGCCCAGCTTTATCTATCCATGAAGCCAGATGACACACATCACTTAGTTAAACTGCAGGAATTTCTTAAAGACATAAAGGCCTGGATGACCTCTAATTTCCTGCTTCTAAATTCAGATAAAACTGAAGTTCTTGTACTCGGCCCCACAGATCTTAGAAACATGGTGTCAAACCAGATACTTACTCTGGATGGCATTACTTTGGCCTCCAGTAACACTGTGAGAAATCTTGGAGTCATTTTTGACCAGGATATGTCCTTCAATGCACATATTAAGCAAATATATAGGACTGTTTTTGCATTTGTGTAATATTTCTAAAATTAGAAACAGACTGATGCTAAAAGGTAATTCATGCATTTATTAGTTCTAGGCTGGACTACTGTAATTCATTATTATCAGGCTGTCCTAAAAGCTCCCTGAAAAGCCTTCAGCTGATCCAAAATGCTGCAGCTACAGTACTGACAGAAGAGGGCATATTTCTCGCACATTGGCCTCTCTTCATTGGCTCCCTGTTAAATCGAGAATAAAATTTTAAATTCTTCTTTTCTCATACAAGGTCTTGACTAATCAGGCCCCATCTTATCTTAAAGGAGACTTAAAGGTAATCAATGAAACCTTAAAGCAAATTCTAAAACAAGCACAAGAGCAGAGATGCCAAACGTGCATTATAAAGATCTATTTAACTGCTTTTAATTAAGCTTCTAGCCACCGCCTTTTGATCTAGATGGAGTCTGTTGGTTGCTTTTTGTTCATTTATGTCTTTTGAAGGATTAAGTTGTCTGTCATCTATATTTTTCATACTTTGATCAAATCCTACTAGAATATCAAGCCTAACAATGAATGGATTTGACAGACAAATATATATTCCAGAACTCCACTGCTGTCCAAAAGCTACAGAGTCATGCTTCTGCACTGTGAGACATGCTTCTTCATTATGATGAACAAACCCAGTGGTTTACTTTGAGTCAATCCCATGTCCCAGCTTCCCCACATGTAAGGAACTGTATCTCCAGAAAACTGTGTTCATATATGTCTGCATTACTGCAGATATGAAATACTTTCCCAAACCATGTTTTGCTGACAAATATGTCTGAATTATGTTCACAGAGAAAATTGTATTGAATGAATGAAGTAAGCCCTCCCCCTGGTGTATTCCAAACAGGCAAGCATTTTATAAAATGGGACAGATGTTAACTAACCCCTTAACCCTGAGTTGGTCATGAGTGGCCTGCTTAAGGTTCACACATTAAAACAATGTGGAATAAACTCAGATGATGTCAAACAAGGAGACAGAAGTCCAAAGGAACTCATGTCATTGTAAACAACAGGTTTGAACAGCAGGTTAGTGGTGCCAAGATTAGAAAAAACTGTCAGACAGCATGCATGCTGCATCCACTCGCCAACCCTTGGTTACGTTGACCGGTCTCCAAGCCTGTGTGACTGTGGCCTTAGGTGAAACACAAACTGTCAGGGAATGTTTTACTGCAGAAAATGTTAATCAATGAAGCTACATTATCTGAAAATAAACTGCAAGTAAGCAGCGTGTAAATGTAATTTCATAGAGACATGGCTGATGGGCATTTATCCACTGCAAAACCAACTGATTCTTTACTTTCCCCAATGGAGTTACACTTTCTAAAGTAAAACAACCGTCTGTTTTAGGAAATCACTGAGCCTTTGCAAAGATGTGAGCTATCTGTAAGTTCTTTTAAATGTTTTTTCTTCGGTGTGAGCAAATTGACTACAGAAACTAAAGCAAGTATAGAGCAACTGTCTCTCAGCACCCACTCTTGTGTTTTTTCTTTTGATGGGATTTATTTACTTTCAGAAAAAGAAATGTATAAAATTAACTATATTCTGTAGCAGGGGAAACGTCTTCTTTCTTCACTTATTCTTCAATATTTTCATTATTTTCTTACCAATTATGTGACAGTTTGGACTTACATCTCCAGGTTATGACGGTATTTTTATTTTTTTTTAATCCATACCAGTGTTTTCAAATATTGCACATATTGGCCTGAGGGGGCACCACAGTAATCTGTTCATTGCCGTAACATTTAGCAGTTTATCACAAACTTCAGCCTCGTTCTGATTTCCTTCTGGCTCTTCTAAGGCTGCTCTGATTGGCCTGAGGGGTGCAGTGCGTTTGTTTACTCGTTACTGGTTGGCTCAGGGGCTGCCTACATCATTCGCATGGGACAAAATGTTTATTCTCTCTCTCTCTCTCTCACACACACACACACACACACACACACACACGTCACAAGCACAAAACACACACATACTTCCTCTGACGCACTCTCTTTCTTCTTTTCCCTGGATTTCTACCCCTTGCTCTGCCGTTCAAACACAGGGCTTAAAATAACACTTCTCCTCAAACACACACACACACACACACACACACACACACACACACACACATACACACACACACATACACACACACTTTCTCCTGACACACACAGCTCAGTTGAATGGCTATGTGGGACAGCAGCTTGGGGATAGACAACTGATTCACTTTGAGTGGCACATGGATATTTATAGCATGTGTGTGTGTGTGTGCGTGTGTGTGACAGTAGGTGATTGGTGCTGACTTCATAATGGCTGTAAATTTGCTGTATGCGGGTTTATGTGTTTACGTGTCTGTCTTTGTAATCTTGTATATGTGTCACTTGTAAAGGTACCTTACTCTGTGTGTGTGTGTGTGTGTGTCTGTGTGTGTGTGAGAGAGAGAGAATAACAGCCAGGTGGTCTGTAGTGAGCATGCTCAAAAGCCAATTTGTTTCTGTAGCGTCTCATTTCCCCGTGTAACCATGGCAGCGGTGTGGTGGGAAAAGCTGTTTTAGACAGCGAGTCTTAGAGACGACACACACATACACACACACACACCTACACATGGACACACACACACACACACACACACAGATGATTTTGATTGGTATGGTTTTTATTTTTCTGTGTGAATTGTTTTTGTTATATTAAGTCAGTGTTTAATAATCAATTTAACATAGACTTCGACTACATGGCATATTTATTTGTTAAATGTATTCAAGTTCTTCTAATGGTCTCAAAAGAAAAGAGAAGAACATATCACTTTCTTGGGTATCTCCCCTTGAGTTTTGGACTCTGAGAGAAAAGCCTTCGTTTGAAGAGCAATGAAGACCAATGGGAACACCCTCAAGGTGATTACAGTTTTGTTATGCTGATTCCTTTTCTTTTGACATGCTGATTATTTATTTATTTATGGTCACAGAATACTTGGCAATTAACATATTTCCAAATGAGTATTTTTTAAATATATTAATATTGCAGCTGATTATAACCACCACAAATAGCATCACAGTCTATGGGAAAAACGTGGTATAATAAAGACTGATCCAGGTGCCGAGGCTGTCTTAAAGAAATATTACAACCATCCTGATATCATGAACAAGATGAGAGACTGATTTAATGAATGGAAATAACAGCTTGGTCTAAATTTCATGCTAGACTGTTAAACTATTTATTTAAAACTCCATCCATCTGTCATTGCAGGGGCAGAAGTATAAGTACAGTAAAGATTCCCAGACCTCTCTATCCCCTGGAAGTGGGGCCAAATCTTAGGTCTGCTCTCCTCTCAGTTGGACGTACCTTACCCTAGCAGGTGTCCAGAAAACATCCAAGTCAAGATGGCCAGACCAACTCAAAAGGGAATGAATGCACTCCACCCTTTTCCATTTGAGAACCATGGCCTCAGGCTTCAAACTGCAGTTAAGTTGGAGGTCATCACTAGATGAAGTGAACAGAACCACATCATCTGCAAAAAGTGGAGATGAGATTGTGAGACCAGAAAACTACACCCTCTGCCCCTTGGCTACACCTCAAAACTCTGTCCATAAAAGTTAAGAATAGAATTGGTGATAAAGGGCAGCCCTGGCAGAGTCCAACACCCACCAGGAACAAGTCTGACGCATTGGTGGCAATGCAAAACAAACTCCCACTGTGAATGTACAGGAACCCAAAAGGCCCACAGGCCCCATACCCCCAAAGCACTCCTCACCCTAGGGGATGCAGTTTATTGCCCCCCTTCCAAGTCTACAAAACTCATGTAGACTGTGTTTGCATGATAGATGCTGCATGATTAACCTGTTTACACCAAGTAGCACAAGACGTATTAACAACACAACAAGCCGAGATCTCAGACATGAGGGCTGATGAAATGTCTGTCGCACTGCAGTTAAAAAAACAAAACAATGCATTGATCTTACTGTAAGTAGCTGTACACTATACCTCAGAGCTGGCCTGACAGTAAAATTAACCAATTTGTCACTCTTTGAACAGAACATTAGACTCAACAACCTGAAAAGCTTTTTAATCATTTCAAAACGCATTTGCACAGTGTTCTAAGGACTTCATCGTTTTCACAGGTGGACAAAAGAATTGTTTGCTGTTTACATTTAAAGATTTACTGTCAATGAAAACTTTGGCTACAGCTGCTGAATCCCACCAACATTCATCAGAACTGACTCAGCGGCAGGCCAGACCGCCACTTTGATATTTCATGTGTGTCAACGAGTCAGTAATTTGAAAACAAAAATCATAATCTTTGGTAATTTCCTTTGTTTATGTTCGGCTACTCAGATTATCTGTGATTAGTTTTGTTCAGTTCGTAAGAACACAGAAGAAAAACTTTCCCTGTGTGACTCTGTTAGTGTTTGTTAAAAATTAAAATTATACAGGCATCATTTAGACTGTTTGACAGGAGAATCAAGTGTTGTTGTGTTCATTAAATTTATGATTAACCCTGACAGAGGCAAAGACATATTAGGTGCATTATGCAACATACTTGCTGTTCATTCCATTTCTGGTAATGAAGTAGTCCAACCTGAGCATATCCATAATGTATTGTGCTCTAATTTACGTCACCATCGCACAGTAACATTCAAAATTGCACCTCTGATTGGATCTGTGTTGGCTGCTGCTCCCTCCTCCTCCAGCCAATCCATTTCTGCTTCACCTGTTTCTTTTAGATTGTAGAGCGAGTGCGTAACCAATCATTTTTACTGCTGGGATTCATTATATAAGGTGAAAATGATTTGATTAGTAGTCTAGGAAAAAGAATTCACATTGACCACGTTTTAATCACTTTAGAGTGTCACGGTGTGCGGTGGTTGAGTTTTAATGAAAGCAGTTTATTCACAGTCTCTTAGAAAAGACAATGTGCTGAAGACGGGTGAGTTTATCCACCTTCCGTGGCGCTCGCTCTCTTCCGTCTCCTTCCAAAACTCTCTCCCACAGCTCTTCCTCCGTAAGTGCAGGTCTGTTGACATGGAGGGTGAAGGTGCGTGCTCACAGGGAAAACTTTGTCTAATGTCTCAGCCAAACTTACTTTTAGTGTAATTAGTACAACAATCTGACGATGACCGGGAAGCTGAACCAGCTGCAAATTAGGTCGACAGTCTGCAGGGAATGATTAGACATACGGCACAGGTGTGTGATCGGCAAGGCGGAGACCACTTGAATGCTCCGCCCCCTGAAATGGGAGAACACACACATCCACACAGACACACTCATGCCGACAGGAGAGAGAGAGAGAGAGAGCATAAGAGCAGAGAAAGAAAGAAACCTCGGAAAATACATTATTCAAGCACTGAAACACCAACGGTAAAAAGAGCGGTTTGATCTTTGGTCAGTTCATTTTGGTCGTCCACTAATTCAGGTGCATTCTCTGCTCTCTTTCTATGGTTCTACAGCAAGTGCTGCCCACATCACACTCCCTTTATGCTATCTAGATGCTCAAGTACTGCGACCACAACTTACAGACATATTCACCGAATTCCGGATCATTCCGGCCCACTTTAACCCTTGAGTATAGCCCGATAAATGATGCATAAAATATGTTTTTGCCTCTATTAGCTCGTTGTATGCGATAAGCCCCAGTGATAGATGCACCAACAATGTGTTATTGTTGCTCCATTTAGGCAATGTGTTAAACCTAAAGCAATGAGGCTGTAAGGAGTAGAAAGTACAGATATTTGTGTTAACATGTGGGAGTCAAAGTAAAATGTTGTCTGAAAAATAAATACTGAAGTAGAGTACAGATACCTGAAAATTCTACTTCCCACCTATGTGAAATTATGGATGGGTAACTCGGTCTGGCTGGTGGAATTCGAGAATCAAGGTTCTTCACAATGAACTGATTCTGTTAGAGCTCAGCAGCTTTCTGCTTTCAGGTGAAATACCTCCATGAAACTTCAAAACATGTCGGTGTGTTTTTTTTGTTTGGGAAGCCGAAAAATGTGAAAAAGTCAAGAAAAATAGAACTGGAAATAAGATGGGAGTTTCAGCATTAAGGCTGTGGTTACTGCCAGCACAGTTTCAAATCTTGAGACTGAAAGGTGAATAATGTGATATCTTCTGTGATTTCATGTGACTCCCTGCCTTTCAAATGAATGTTTTTTTAGAGTTTAGATCAATGAGATCAGAATGAACAGAAAATCTGCAGCAGGAAGTGGACCCCCAGCTCGAGCTGCAGCACTGCTTCGCTCTGTGCTCAGGGTGAAGGCTGGACAAGGTGAACGGGAGCAGCATTCAATTTTAACTGTGGAAAACTGGGAATGATGGCATGTTTCTTGGGGACCTTGCTGAACTGCTGCCGCACAGCAAGGTCCTGGGTTTGAATCCACCTTGGCCGAGGCCCTTCTGTGTGGCGTTTGCATGTTCACCCCGTTTCTGTGTGGGTTTTCTCCAGGTGGTTTCCTCCCACAGTCCAAAGACATGCAGTAACTGGGGGTTAGGTTAACTGGTGATTCTAAATTGCCACAGGTCTGAATGTGAGTGTGAGTCTCTCTGTGTTAGTCCTCCGACAGGCTGGCAACCTGTACAGGGTGTACCCTGCCTCTCGCCCTACGACATAGGCTCCAGGTCACAGAATCTGACCGTGAATGCAGATTTAACACACTACTGCACTGGCTTCACATGTTCAAACCTGGAAGCTGTGTCCACCTTTTATATACAGTCTGTAGTTTAGAGTCGCTGACATCATGCCACGTGAGAAGTCGCTGATCTTCATTGCCTAGTTTTTGTTTCTCGCCTTCAAAGATCTGTGATTTTTGAGCATTCTGACGTTATGTGTTTCCAGTGGGAACAATCTCATTTGCCGCAGCAGCTTTTAATTTGCCACAGATCCACTCTATTAGAGTAGAAGCAATGTCAGACTGAAGATGGAAATGAGATGTAACAAGCTGACAATTCTGTCTGATATCAGGCTGTGATATTTCCGTAATAGCTGTAAAGCTGAGTCACCCACTTCCACACTTGTTGCCATTTTTGTCTCCTTGAAATAGGAAGATGACGTCTTTGGCTTGTTAATCCCACCTACAAACACTTGATTGGCTCCTTTATTTTATTCATCAAGGGGGTGGCTGTCAATTAGCAGCACACCAGACCTGTCTGAGTCACATTCAGAGGTCCAGCGAACAGATGGAAAGAAGAGAAGGGCAGAGAGGAATTAAGGATTCAGTGCAGAGAAAAAAGAACAAAGAAGCAGAACTGAAAGAATTAAGGATTTGACTCTCAGCATCCTTCTCTCTCTTTTGCTGTTCCATTATTATTTATTTCTCCCTCTAGAAAATAAATATCTTTCCATCCATCCGTCCTCCACTCTCTCTCTCTCTCTCTTTCTATCTGATTGTTCCATAAACAGTGATTGATCAGCGGCGGCAGCAGCTCACCGATCATCTCCTCCTCCATTCCTCTTTTCTATCTCCCTTCATTACCTTTTCTTCTCTCCCTTCATTACCTTTTCTTCACGTCATAAATCTCCGCACCTGTCCTCCCCTCCTCTCCCTTCTGCTCTTCTTCACCTCTTTTCACCTTTCTTTATCACCTTCTCACCTCTCGTTGCCAGTCCTTTTTTTGCCCCTTTTCTTACGTCTTCTCTCTCTCTTTTTTGCATTTTTCTGCTGTCCTTTCACTGTTTTCTTTCATTTCTTTAATTTTTTAGCCTTGCTTCTTTATACCCCTTGACTTTTCTTTGTCTCTTCTCTTTCCCCATTTGATTTGATTTTCCCTCCCTCCCGTCTCTCCGCTTTTTTCCTCGATCGTTCTTTCGTCCTGTTTTGTTCACCCATATTTTCCCATCCATTCACTCTTCTTCCTTTTCCTGCTCTTAACACTTCTTCTGTGCTTCTCTCGCCATCATCGACACATTCATCGTCGTCTGATCGTTCCTGTTTTTGCTCAGACCTTCCACTCATTCCTCTTCTCTTCTTCCTTTTGCATCACCTCCTCTTCCTCTCTTGGTTTTATTTCTTTTGTCTTTTCCTTTCTTTCCTCCTCATTAACCTTTCTCTATTGCTTTCCCCTATAACCTGTATATTCCCTCCTCCTCCTCGTTTTCTCCTTGAAGTCATTTCACAGCAGAATGACATCTTTGAATGTTGTAACTCCAGAGTGATGGATGTGTGAGAGAGAGAGAGAGAGAGAGGCAGAGCAGTGGAGAGATAAAAGATCAAGCTCGAGCCCTTGAGTTAAATGATAACATCATCCGCTTCACACACACAATTCCCAATTAAACACTTCAGCGCTCGGCATGATCGTATCTGATCGGCAGCTTGGCAGATTTGGCAGCGCCGATCAATGCTCGCTCACCTCCGTTATGCACATGCACATGCAAAAACACACACACACACGCAAACATCATGTCCTTTCAAGCTGTGCCATTCTCTCCGTGATCTTTGCGTCCTCTTGCATTTTCCCCCTCTCTCAGCTTTCTTTTCTTTTTCCTTTTCTCCCGTCACTCTCACATAATCTCACCGAGCATACTTCTCCCTCATTTTTGTCTCACTTTGCTTCATCCTCTCCTTTTCAGCTATTTTTTTTCCTTCTTCTCTCCTCCTCCTCTGCTCTTTGTTGTTCCTCCTCTCTTGCACATCGTTTTTTTTTTTTTTCTTTCTCATCTCTTCTTATACTCACCCATAATCTCACATCCTCCTCTCTCTGGGCTGGGTTTCTCAGTCTCAGTGTGGCAGTGTGGCAGCCTAAGTAGGTCGGTGTTGACAGCTGAGCTCTACACAGACAGAGAGGAGACATTGTTTCTGCTCTGTGTGGGCCTCCGTGCAATCACTCGCTCACTGTTTGCGGCTCAGCCTCACATCACTCAGAATACAGCTCGACTGTGTGGTCACACTAAAACCAGACATGTGACATGAACTGGGTAACAGGTCCACACTTTGGAGTCTCCCTTGGCTCCACATCAGTGTGAACTCCACAGCTCTTGACACATATGTAAGTTTTCCCTGATACCCAACACCACTTGTCAGAGGATACGTGGAGTTTATTTGTGGCGCTGTGTCACAGTTAGGGCCATATATGTATTGTTGGTCACTGACACACTGTTTTTAATTTAAGCTGTATAAGGAAACTTTTTGAAGGTGTGGTTATACGATGAATGTGGTTTGAAGATGCAGACTCTCAGCTTTGATTTAAAGGTTTGAACAGAAATATAGCAGTGATCATTTTTAAACATACTCCTCTGTTTTCATAGACTCAAACATAACAGGAAAAATGGTCTCATTCTCATTCTGATAGAGGTTAACTTTATTTGTCCTAAAGAAAACCTCTGTGTTTGTTCTTGTGAAGTTCTCCTTCTGTATTCCCTTAATTTCCAACAAGGTGCTGGAAACATTCCTCTGAGATTTCGGTCCATGTTGACAAGACAACATCTCACAGTCGCTGCAGATTTGTCGGCTGCGCATCCATGATGTGAAGCTCCTGCTCCACCACATCCCAAAGGTGTGAGATCTGGTGACTGTGGAGGCCATTTGAGTGCAGTGACCTCATTGTCATATTCAAGAGATTTGAGCTTTGTGACGCTCCAAAAATCCAAATGTCGCAGCGGAGACTCAAACCAGGCTTCTTCCAGTCTCCTGTCGTCCAATGTTGGCGAGCCCGTGTGAATTGTTGCCTCAGTTTCCTGATCTTAGCTGTTACTTGGTGTGGTCTTCTGCTGCTGTAGCCCATCTGCTTCAAGGTTCAATATGTTGTGTGCGCCCAGGTGCTTTTCTGCATGCCTTGGTTGTAATGAGTGATTATTTAAGTAACTTTGCCTTCCTAACAGTCCAAAGTGGTCTGGTCATTCTTCTTTGACCTCTGACATCACCCAGAGAACTGCTGCTCACTGGATGGTTTCCTTTTTTTGGACCGTTCTCTGTAAAGCTTAGATGTGCTTGTGCTGGAACATCCTAGAGGATCGTCAGTTCCTGAAATCCTCTGACCGGCCAGTCTGACACCAACAATCGTGCCACGTTCAAACTCACTTAAATTACTTTTCTTCCCCCATTCTTTGAACTTTAGCAGGTCCTCTTTACCATATCTACATGCCTATTGTGCTACTGCTGTGTGAGTGGCTGATTAGATATGTGTGTTAATGAGCGGTTCAACGAGTGTATCTAACAAAGTGACCAGTGAGTGTATAATGATATACATCTGCCCCCTGAAGAGCATTCTTCACTTAGCTGGAAGCTTTTTTTCTTCACCACTGAAAAGAACTTGTGATCATCAGCTGCTGTTCTCTTCATCCAGGCCGTTTGTGTCATCAAACTCAGTAGTCTCTGAATGTATCAACATTTGAAGATCCTAATGTTTTCGCCCGTCTCTCTGATGGATTTGTTTTGTTTTTGAAACCTAACTAATGTCAGAAAATGTTGGAGTGCAAGAAGGAAGAGTGAAATAGCAGAGAGTGAGACATTATTTAGGCTACAAAGTCCAAAATGTGAAGCAAAAAAACAAACAAAATCAAAACACAGGTAACTTGTATGAGGAAACATGACAACAGATACTTCGACTATGGACAAAGCGAAGGCTATACTGTATGTACATCGAGGGCTGATTGGCTAACGGGAGACTGAGGCAAAGCTGAACGCAGGTGAGAAGAGTCAGGGAATCGGGGCGAGACAGAGACAGGAAGTAAAACTAACAACATAAAAGAAAAGGAACCTTCAAAGTAAGTTAAGAAGGGAGGAACAGAATGAGGAAACAGTGAGGGAACTAAACACACATGACAGAAGAAACTCAAAATAGGAACTGTGACTTAATACAAACCAGAAATTTACAACGAATACAAGAATGGTACGGCGAGCTAAACTGGAACCCAAAACTCACTGAAACTAACTTTCCATAAAACAGCTTTGAAGTCCATTCATATTTAAAAGTAAACACTAAGTACACCCAGGTGCTGCTAAAAAATGCACTTGATTCAATGGTCATCAGTAAGTGTGAGCACTTTGAATTAAAGCAGAAATTTTGACACTTTACTGGTTTGAAGCATTGAGGTGTGCCGAGCAGGAAAGATCTCAGCAATGATCTCAGGGAAGCTTGTTTGTTGCCGCCCATCAATCTGAAAAAGGCCATTTCCAAACAATCCGTCATTCCAGGAAAGATTGTTCAAGACAGCTGCCAATATTCCCATCCCAGCAAGTTCACCCCAAGGTCAGATCACGCAATGCTCCAAAACCAAACCAAACCAAACCAAACCAAACCAAAACAAAACAAAACAAAACAACCCAAAGGTTCAAAGTTCATGACATTACGACTAGACAAAGACTGAGCAAGAATGGCTTGTTTGGAAGGGTCGCCGGGAGAAAGCCTCTTCCCTCCAACAAAAACATTGCAGCATGGTTAAGTTTACAAAGCTGCATCTGAATAAACCACAAGACCAAAGTGGAGCCGCTTGGCTTTACTGCACAGCACCACATTTGGTGAAAATCGTATCAGCCGAGTCGAAGTGTGGACTGGGCCTTTGCAACAGCATTTCAACCCAACTGAAATGTTGTGGCAGGACTTTAAGAGAGCTGTGCACAAACCCAGAAACCTCAATGAACTGAAGCAATGCTGTGAAGCCGAATGGGCCAAAACTCCTCCACAATGTTGTGAGACACTGATGAAGACATACAGAGAACAATTACTTCAAGTTATTGCTGTTAAATGTGGTTCTACGAGCTGCTGAATCATGGGGTGTAATTAGTTCTTCACGGGATTGTATGGAGTCCTCTGAAAACTGTCTTTTTTTACAGTCATGTGCTTAATCGTTTAGCTTCTTGATGGGTAAGGTCTAGGGTCAAGGTCTAAATCACCAACATTTTCGGACCTGACTCAAAGATCCCTCCTCTATGAGCACGTGTGCATGGAAAGAGAAAACATAAATATGCCTGAAAAAAATAAAGCGTGATCCAGGAGGGAAGATTACAACAAGTAAAACTCACATCATGAAAACGTGAATCCAGTTCTTCTCTAAATCACCGGATTTTAATGAATTAGCTGGAACCATTATCCATTTTTAAACTCCAAAGGGTGATATTTTTTAAATGCATTTCAACTTTGATTAAACATTTAACATTAAATTGATCTTTCCAGCGTGATCAGTGCAGGATTCTTAAAGTTTTATGAACAAGATGAACCAGTACGTTCAGAATCAGCTGATTTATATTTATTATATGTAGCAGTTTGGATATCTTAGCATGTGCATCAATGCAGCGAGCAATACGTAACTGAACGAAGTAACAGGGAATAACCA
>JAMQGT020010867.1:0-32382 GCA_024447675.2 Pterophyllum scalare | reverse complement strand
GTATTGCTTAATACCCTATTAAAACATAATGCAGCAAATAATTATAATGATACAAACCCACTATTTTACTGTCTAGAGCTAGAGTCAACTTGGTGTTGCACATGCCTCAGCTAAATATATTATCTATTAATGTGCGTGTTTTATTTTGCTGCTTTAATACATTACATGCTTTAATAGCACCTTTGGGATGTGGGGGAAACCCCAGAGTTGCAGTTCTACAACAACTGTGTGATAAATCTGCAGAAACTATTGTGTCAATACGCACCAAAATCTCTGAGGAATGTTTCCAGCACCTTGTTGAATCTATGCCACAAAGAATTAAGGCAACTCTGAAGGCAAAAAGGGGGTCCAAACTGGTACTAGCAAAGTGTATTTAATGCATTTAACCACTAATTGGAAACAAAAAACCACAAATGTGAGTAGCTGTCTCTCTTGGGCTAGGAATCAAGTGGGTAAGTTAAATATTGTGTCATCTTTATTTCCTTGAAGGTTTGTGCAGATTGCTGTATGCCTGATGTTTTAAAAAATATATATATATATATCCGTCAAACAGCAGAAGCTACTGCTTCTTAGTTTCCCACAGTCAGGGAGATGTACATAAATCTAATATGTCATGTTAGATTAGTAACTTTAATTTTCTGGAATGTGTCACACTCTTCAACTTATTTTTTTTTTTAGCTGCACTTACTGAATTGTAAAGGCTCAAAGATCTAAATCAGTCATTAATGGTCATTAATAGTCATTAATCATTTGCTGATAAAAATCTCACTCTCTCAGGGTGATTTTGTGTCATACGAGACTGCTGTGTCACATTTCACGTTAACAAAATGTGACTCCCGGGATTTGAAGTAAAACCTTTAAGGCTGTAAGGCAAACAGAGCTTCCCTTTGTGATTTATGTCAGTCAGCTGCCCACAATTATCCAGCTTTGCCACTGCCGGCCTTTTGGTTTTGCCCCACAAGAGGATATAAAAAAATAAATAAAAATTTGCTGATCTTTAAGCAACCGCAGCTGGCATGTTAAAGTTGACTGAGCTTTTGACTGATTCCAATCATATTGCTTTAGTTGGCCCTTTGTGAAGAAAGGGGAATGAAGGGGGAAAGTAAATACTACACGATTAGATAGCCAATAAACCTTGACAAAATAGCTTCTGGCAGCATAGGACAGAGGGAGGATTTAAAGCAAGGTATTCACTGTCTATCACCTGAGATGCCACTTTTTCATGACTAAGGGTAATTACTTGAATTTGTTTTGTTTTTTTTAAGTTTCTCTTTACTGTGGTGCAAACTAGAAAAGGTTCCAAAACAATGCAAAGAGATGATGCTCGTTCCTACAGGGCCAACACTGACAAATGTCTGGGATAGATGTGAAAATTCCCACCAAAGACTTCCCAGTAATATAGTATTACGTGGCATTTCTTAAATGTGGGATGTCAGCTTCTTTCTATAAGGCAACTTTAATTATTGTCATTGTAGGAATGCCCACATCAGCCAGTGAATAAATATTGCTGAAATGGAGTTAGACCACAAGTAAATGACCAAAAATGCATCAAGAAATAATTAACAGTAACCTTATTGTTTTAATTATCAGTTAATATAGTGATACTCTTTTGTTGAAACTATAAGCCATATGTTATAGAGTAGAATAGAATAAAATAGAATGCCTTTATTTGTAATTATACAGAATATACAATAAGATTACACTGCTAGATCCATGGTAAATACCAAGATAATTTATTTTATGCTATAAATGGAGAAAAGCAGTTTGTTCAATTAATTTTGACCATAAACAGTATGAATATGGATGTAGATATTGTGATGTCACTCATTGGTTAGTGAAGTCCCATTATGAAGCCTCAGGCTGAGCTTTTTGCTGCCGCAATCTTGGCAACCAAATGTGACAAGCGAGGGGTGGATCAGACTACGAAGGGCTCACTCACTGGCTAACAAATTGTCAATCACAAGCCCATAAACTCACTGGGAAAGTGTTTATGAATTCACGGCAGAGCAATTTTCCAATAGACATCTATATGATCATAATGGTCATTTTACACCCACCGGGCTGTGCCTTGCGAACAGTGCTGCACAACAGAGTGTGTCTTACACTGTGTTAAAATGGCACTCCTTTAACTAGATTTTCATTTTTAGGAAGCAGACAAAGTTGCAGGTAGGTAAATCTGGTAGGTGCTCAAAGTGATAAGTAAAGGTTGTGTTGGTATGTCAATAAACTTGTGTTTTGATCTGGCACCCACCACAGTTCACATTGTCTCTTCTACATTTTCTTTTGTTAGTCTGATGAATGTTGAATAAATCAAACACATGCCTGAGAAGATTACCTCAAAGAAAGATCAGCCAAATTTAAACTGTAAAGCTTCTGATTTTTATGGAACCATTTTTCCAATTTTGTTTTTTTCCATTACACCTTGTGTGTTATTTCATTTAATTGCATTTGATTGATTTACTGTTGCTGAGCAGCAGCACAAAGGACTCACCAATCTGCTTTCTGTATTGATCAACTGGTAATTTGGTCGCACTGGCATCTTTCTTCCCCATCCTCCTTCCTCAACCTGACAGGAAATGAGAATAAAAACATTGAGAGAATTTCACAGCTAAGTGTCTATATTACAGTTGTTTAGTTTAATTAAATGCAACTATACTGTAGTTCCACTCCTTTTTTTGTAGCTAGGGATAATTTATGAAATCTGCAGGAAGGATTTGAGTTAATACACAATCACATGTAGCGCACAAAGTAGTCAGTTTTGATCAGGCAGATGGTTTATCTTTCACATACATCTGCTACATGTAATTGAATTAATTCTCACCACCTACCATGTGCGTTACGTTCTCAGTATGTGCACTTCCTACCCATCTCATTTAGCCTAACACCATTTCCCTTCACACCATGAGTTCTCTTTGATTACCTTGACAGCTCAGAGGTAAGATATAAAGACAAAGAGCTATGAATAATATTATATATATATATATATATATATATATATATATATATATATATATATATATATATATATATATATATATATATATATATGAATATAAAAGTACTGCACAGTAGGGGATGAAGTACGGGTCAAAGGATGAATATTTAAGAATAAGAAAAAAAAAGTGCTGCATACTTTGACTTGATATAGTTATTCCTTCTATTCAGGTATTGTTTCAATGCATGGGCCTTCTTTCAGATAAGGAAATATAATAAAACAAAACCACTGGTAACAGCAACACATCTGATGGTGCTTAGACAACTGGCTGTTGTAATCAATATAATTACACTTACAGCATTAACAGGTTTAAACACTGTAGAGTAATAGAGTAAAAGTGTAAAGGGACATCCATCAGGGACACGACATGCTGACCAAAAGGTGAAATATCACTGCCATCACTAGGAAATTCTACTGGATCCATCATGTAAAAAACATTTTGGTTATGTACATCACCACAAATAACGCAATCAAGACATAAATGAAGCATAGCTGTCATCAAAGGGGTATAATAAAAATATTCCATTAACCAGATATTTATAATCTGCCACTTTTAACATACTCCTTTCATTTCACAGGTTTGGAGGATCTAACTAAAAAGCAGTTTCATGGTCAGGTGTTTAATTAGTCGTGAATTAACATAAAAGTGTTGAATTTACATTTGGTAGCTGTAACTCTCAATATCCTCAATGTCCAAAATTTTTGATTAAAAAAAAAAAAAAAAGAAAAAAAAATCAGATCTATGAGAGGTACACGAAACTTACAACCATGCAAATCAAGGCATCAGCATTAAATGGCCAGACATGTGCAGGAAAACACTCAAAGTGGACGATAAGAGATTTCTTTCTTTGGTGGAAACAGAACCTCTTCACAGCATGTAGCCAAGTCAAGAGCACTTGCATGGATCAAGTATATCATTGTCAACATTTGCAATCAAGACATGCACTCATGAATGTAAATGAACATAAGACCATTGGTAACACTCAGGATGAACAAAATCCAGATAAGCTTGAAAACAAAAAAAAACTGCCTGCACAGTTCAGAAACCAGATCTTTTTGGGGGGACACACAAAGCAAGGACTACGGACGAGGAGAGGCAGGACTGATAATCCAAAGCATACAACATCAGTGTTATGGCATGGGCAGGTATAGCTACCAGTAAAACAGGTCACTGATGTCTACTGACGAAAAGGGCATGATGAACTCGGAGATCTATAGAGCTGCAATTTCTACAGTGACTCAAATGCTGCAAAACGGGTGGGACAGCATTTTACAGTGTAGGCAGATTATGACTTAAAACATGCCGCAAAAGCAACTCATGATCTTCTAAAGGCAAAGAAATTGAACTTTAAATGGCTGGGTATGTTACATGACTTGAATTGAGCTTGTTTAATCTCTGAAGCAGATTTAGGTACTTAGTAAAACCATAAATGAAGACAGAAAGACCCACAAACAAGTAGCAACTAGTGACTGCTGGGGTAAAGCCTCGCAAAGCTTCTCAAGAGAGGTGGCCTCGCGTGGGTACCAGACTTTAAACATTCACTGCAAAGGATTCTTCATTTTATTTTGCTGTTTTTGGGAAATTTTAATTTTGATTTGACACGAGCTACAACTGGAGACATGATATTTACTTTGTAATAATTTGATTGGTTTTACAGCTCTTGCCACCATATGTTTTAAAGTTTTAATTTAGCTCTTAATTTCATTTTTCTCACCCAAAAGGTGGAACATGGTTGCTGAATCACCATCAGATGTTCTTCTGGACTTTTATCCTGTATAACATACTGTACAAGTCCTTTTGATCTACTACAACTGTTGATCTTAAAGAATGGCTCCTATCCAAATAAAAAAAAAAAAGAATGCCTTATGGCCAAAGCTTCATAAGAATTAGAGAAATCAATATGGACCCAGCATGTGTGACACTTTTATCAAATGCATAAAATAAGGACTATCCATCACCAGACTCTTAACCCATGTCATGCTTTTCTTTACAAAGTGCTTAAACTTAAGCGTGTTTGTTTCTTGCATCAATCCAAGATGCTTGTTTCTCCTGCTCTAAATTCCAGACAGGCGCCCCTCACAACACACTGCATCAATCAATATTGTAGCCCTTTGTTTAAAATAGTGGGAAAAGTAAGAGTGAGTCCAGGGACACGTCCACGCGGTTGCTGATGATAGAGAAATGTCTGTCCTGTTCCCTGGGCAAAGGATTTAAGATGAAAAGATCTGCATCTGCCCACATTAGGCACATAATACCATCTACCAAATCCTGCTAGTCTAACAATAAATTATTATAATAAAAAGAAAGAAACTGTTCAAGTGTGGTAAAAAAAAGAAAAATTTGTATGCAGGTGTGCACATGGGGGGGGGGTGAATAGGAAAAAGTATCTATGTGTATCCAAGAGGAACAAGAGTGGTGGAGAATCTAGAGGTGCAGCTGGGGAATAGAGGAGAGAGACTGAATTAGCATGTTCAAGAAGCGTGGCTGGCTGCCTGTGCTGACTGATACGTTCTCACGGGAGACTGCAGCTGCCTAGGGATACCGGAATTTTACCTTACACTAAAAACACTGTTTTCAGCTACATTTCAAGCACTCTTAGTGCCAACATAGAACAAGGATGTATGCACAGCTATTGTTCTCCAGCGTTTGGAAACCAGAGTCAGCAAATAAAAGGAAGTCAGAGAACGACAAAAGGAAGAGAGGGAGCTGTCCAAAGGAAAATGAAATGTTTACAGTTGGATGCTCTCAGAGCTACAGCTATGGGGTATTATTCATTAACATCACAATAATATACCTAAATTGCCAAAAGGAACACCTTTGAAAAGACCTATTTCAGTATATTTTGCATCTGCATCAGTGGAAGATGAAGACATAGCAAAACAGTGTGCTGCAGCTAGTGACAGGTGCATTGTTGGAGTTGATACTATAATACTTCCCTGTCTATTTTTTCACCTTATAGTCAGAGATGACAAGGCAAATAATACATTCCTGTCATTAACCGTGTTAACCATAATCTCAATTTACTGGATACCTGAACTAGGCCCACCAAGTAAATCTGGATTTTTTTTTTTTAACAAAGGCTTTTTGTAACAGTTGTCTCGCTTAGAAGACCTAGTCTTCAGCCCCAGTACAGGAAAACCTGCAAGTCAAGGTTTTACTTGCTATGCACAGGGTTAGACAAGTGTCACACAAGCAAATACTTAAAGTATCTACAAAGAAGTACAGATGAACTGAATCAAAAGAAAAGATCCTGTGTCTTTGTAATATCTGTACAGAATGATTGCGCATTCAGCCCCATTCACCTGCTGATAATCCCCAAATCCCCGCCGTCCCCAGTGGAGCTTGTGACATTAACTGGTCTGAAAAACTCTTTGCAGAGGTTAGGTGTTGACAGTGATCCTCAACTCTCACTTCACACAAGTAATCCACCTCTTTTTTTTATCACATCATCCTTATAAGGTTTAAATAAGGATACCAGGCTTTCTGTAAACATAGCAGTTAAGGACAGATGCATCTGCAGCACAAAAGCAAAGCTAGTTCGCAAACTGTAGGCTTTAGCAGGTGGTGTAATTCCCAAAAGAGCAGGAGAATCACAAATGTCAATGTGCTGTAGTTTTGACGAGGTTTTATTGCATAATTATATGGTGAATTCAATCTGGAGAAATTGTTTCCAACTGGGAAAATTAATTCAAATGTACAGTCAAGTTGAAAAAAAAAAAAACAATTTGGAGAGTCAGAGAAAATTATTCTAAACAGCTTGAGGAATTGATGATGTCACACTAAAACATGGCAGATGAAAGTAAACATTGAGCCGGTGTTAAATGTTTGATTAATTCATGTGCTGCATATGCATTTCATTTGCCAGCATTTCATATAAAATGTGCGCTCACCCGCCACTTTATTAGCCAGACAGGCTGGTCTGAGTATTTCAGAAACTGTTGATCTACTGGGATTTTCCCACACAAGCATCTTCAGGGCTTACAGACAATGGTCTGAAAATAAGAGAAAATATCCAGTAAGCAACAGTTCTCTGGGTGAAAATGCCTTGTTGATGTCAGAGGTCAGAGGAGAATGGCCAGACTGCTTTGAGCTGATATGAACCATAATTCAGATAACCACTCCCTACAACCAAGGCATGCACAAAAGCATCTCTGAATGCACACGGTGAACCTTGAAGCTGATGGGCTACAGCAGCAGAAGACCACACATGGTGCCACTCCTGTCAGCTAAGAACAGAAACCTTAGGCTACTATTTGCAGAGACTCACCAAAACTGGACAACAGAAGATTAGAAAATAATAATAAATTGCCTGGTCTGATGAGTCTCCATTTCTGCTGCCACATTAAGACGGCAGGGTCAAAATTTGGTGTAAACAACATGCCACAGATCCCTAATGACTTGTATGAGTTCAGGCTGCTGGTGGTGTGATGGTGCGGGGGTCTTATGTTGGTACACTTTGGGCCCATTTCTACCAACAGAGCATCATTTAAACACCACAGCCTACCTGAGTACTGTTGCTGACCATGTGCATCCCTTTATGACCACGGTGTACCCAACTTCTGATGGCTGGATCCAGCAGAACAACACGCCATATGACAGCACAGTGAGTTCACTACTCAACTGGCCTCCACAGTCACCAAATCTCAAGCCAATAAAGAGAGCAGGAGATTCACATCACAGATGTGCTGCTAACAAATCTGCCGCGTGAAGCTATCATGTTATCATATCATATCATGTTATAGACCAAAATCTCTGAGGAATGTTTCCAGTACCTTCTTGAATCTATGCTATGAATAATTAAGGCAGTGCTGAAGGCAAACAAGGAGCAACAAATGTAAACAAAAATAAAGTCAAACGTAAAGGCAGATTCATAGCAAGCAGCACGGGGGCATTTATTATATCCTTCTGTTTAAAGCGTTACAAAATGTCCAACAAATTTTAACCACACATTTAAGGTTTGTGAAAGCCCTTTAACGTGTGTATAAAAGTCATTTAAAAATTGCAGTAAGTGGAGATGTGCAAGAAGCAGAGTTCATTCATTGCACTGACAAAGATACTTACACTGTGTGGACGCGCCGCTTACAAGACGTTTTTCTGCGTTACGAAATGCACGGCTGCTTTACGTGCACCCGCAGGACGACCGATTTCACCCCTTTTATTGTACTTTGATCTAAATTTTTCCGAAATGCCAACACATCACTTCTTCCGCGGACAGTTCCTGCTTTCCTCGTCAACGTCAATCACAGACAGCCTTGTCATCCAATCAAACATCGGTATCTTTCGAATTGCCCAATAGCGCGACGCCGGGTGGGACGCTCAGGCAAAAACACTGGAGTAGAGCGTGACTGGTCGGTTCCTGAGTGCATCATTTTATATTCCCCGAAGTTTAAAATAAATAACTAAAATAAAATAAAAAATTCCGCAAAACTTCATTATCAGGGTCAACGTTTCACATCGTGCTAGTCTTAGATAATTGTTTGATACGTTGTGAAATCATTATAAACATATCTCGTACTACTTGTCATTTACCTCTGTATTTGCCTCTGTTTAGCTCATGTGACCAGAGTTTACACACACACACACACACACACACACACACACACACATATATATATATATATATATATATATATATATATATATATATATATATACATATACACACACATATATATATATATACATTATACACACACATATATGTGTATATATATATCTATATATATATATATATATATATATATATATATATATATATATATACGTGTGTGTGTGTGTGTGTGTGTGTGTGTGTGTAAACTCTGGTCACATGAGCTAAACGGAGGCAAATACAGAGGTAAATAGAGAATACTTGTCATTTTGTCATATATATATATATATATATATATATGACAAAATGACAAGTAGTACGAGATATGTTTATAATGATTTCACAACGTATCAAACAATTATCTAAGACTAGCACGATGTGAAACGTTGACCCTGATAATGAAGTTTTGCGGAATATATATATATATATATATATATATATATATATATAAAGAAGGACTAATAAAATGTAAAAAGATGAATTATTCATTAGTAGCAAACCTTATTAAATTTAACCATCCTCAAATAAATAAACCTAAGTTTATGATTAAAAATTTATAGACCAACACTACACTAATATATAATAGTGATCAGTAGTTTACATACTCTCATGGGTATGAATACCATACCCATGTGATTTCTTTGTTCTTTTTTCAGGGTGGAATGATTGTAGAGCATACATCTTTAATCACTTTTAAAAACAAGAGATGAATGTATTTTTTTATTGTTACCATATTTTTGCTATTTATATTCTATTCACATTCTAACTGTTCATTTTGCACATATACCCCCATTAAAATTTGGTTAAATGTCTCCTAGCAAGCTGTACTTCCGCCAGATGTTTTTGGTAGCCATCAGTATGCTTCTGGCATAATTCTGGCTGGATATTTGACTACTCTACCTTTACAGAATTTGGTAGAGTTTATTTAAACTGGTTGGCTACCTGGCACAGTCCCAGCTTTTATGCATAGTCCACAAATTTTCAATACAGTTGAGGTCAGGGCTTTGGGAAGGCCATTCCAGAAGCTTAATGTTAGCCTGCTATAGCCATTCCAAAACAAGTTCTAATGTTTGTTTGGGATCATTGTTCTGTTAAAACACCAAACTCTGTCCAGATTTCAACCATCTACCTGTTGGTTTCAGGTGCAGTTGAAGAATTTGGAGGTAGTTCTCCTCCTTCATTATTCCATCCACTTTTTGCAATGTATAATTACCACTGGCAGCAAAACAGTCCCAGAGCATGATGGTGCCCCCAATGTTCATTGTTCTAGCTTTGAAAGTCTCACCTTTACTCCTCCAAACATACCACTTGTCAGTGTGGTCAAATTGCTCTGCTTTTCTCCAGAACTTGTTTGTCTTGACCATGTAGGCAGCAGCAAATTTCAGTCAAGCTTGAAGGTGTTGATTTTGGAGCAGGGGCGTCTCTCTCTTGGTTGGCACCCTCTCAGTCGATGGTGATGCAAAACATGATGTTAACTTCGGACTAGAGATGAATATACAAGATTTACTATGTCTAAAGTGAGGTATGGTCTTCTCTGTAGGTGATACACTCATTTGCACATAGAGTTTCCAGATCAGTTGTTGAGGAATTCTCTATTCCTGGATGAATGGAGCCTGCAGCTCTGCAATGGTTATTGGCTGCTTCTGATGAACACCTTAACCCAGCATGTCCCAGACATGTTCAGTAGGAGAAATACTGGGCCAGAAAGTGTGTGGATATGCTCCTGAACTAGAAAAGCACAAGTACAGGATTGTTCCTCTGTCCAATCAGAATTCCCCCTAAGAACAATCAGATCAGACATGGTGCTCTCATGGACATGCAAGGCTACAGCAAGAGCTCCGAATCACATGCCAGGATGCCAATAGCCCAGCTTCAGTCAACTTCAGTCAGTCGTGGCATGGTGGCACTGAGTGTTGCACATACTTTGATATCACTGGCTTCAGAATTCAGTAAACCGAACCAGTGCTAAGGTTTTCAAGTGAGGTCATTTGTATTCAGTAAACAAGTTGCTAATCCCACCACCGACTAAAACCAATCAACCAGAACTGAAAACTGCTCACAGGATATGTTTGAGTTTTCTAAGAGCTTAAAATCATGCACAGCAAAATGGATTTTAAACAAAGAGTGAAAATGTATTTGAGTGCATAAAATTTGCTGATCTTTTTTTTTTTTCCTAAATAGACATTTACAAGAATCACTTGCTCCAAAATGATCTTGTTATTATAACACAGAGACTCTAGGTCTGAACAACAGTCTCAGCCGTGGGCAAAAGATGACAGCGAGTAAAATTCTAAAATAAAATTTATTAGTCAAATTGCTGAGATCAATAGGAAACGATCCCAGCTACAATATTCGGCACATAAAAATGGATCAGCAAAACAGTCCAGCGTCCCACTTGCAAAAGGAATAAAACACACAGTCCAAGGCCAAGGCGAGCTATATCACAAATTAGTTACACTTCACACTGACAACTTCAACGGGGAACAGCAGTTGTCCTCCCAGACCCACCGCCCTGTATGTAGCAGGCCAGCAATCACCCCAGCCTCAGCAGGCCAACTCTGCCTTTAGCCTGCAGCATATAGTAGGCCCTGACCTGCACAGAGAGACAGAAAATGTTACTGATATTAGGCTCCATCTTAACTATACAATTCAAAGGTGTAGCGCTTTTAGCTTTAGTTGAAGGGGTTTAACAAAAGTATTGCATTAACTGTTTAGGAATTACAGACATGTTTAACACAGTTCCTTTGTTTTCACAGGCTTGAGAAATTAAGCATTTTCATTGTATGAAAAAATGATTTATGAAAAAAAGCTGCTTATAAAAAAAAAACTGTGTTGAATTTTGCATTTGGTGGCTGTTCATGGTAACTCTCAGTATGAGGTTTAAAGAGCAGTCACTGAAAGAAACCAAACACAAAACAGCCCATCAGTCATTTATCAATAGTTTACATACAAAGCATATGAGTTTATAAAAGTACTACATCAGTCGCTTTGGGCTAAACTATCAATAATATCAAGTAGTAAAAATACTTAAATTGAGTGGAAGCAAATCAGTAATAATAAACAGAAATAGCTGCAGCTACTTCCTCATTCTATATAAAACATTCTGTTAAAATGTTTAACATTAAAGGAGTAAGGAGCATTTACTGCATAAAAAAGTAAACTTGATTATGCATATCAATCTTAGTGTTATATTACTCACACTGAAGCTTCTTTCACCCGCTCCCATATTTACAAGGGGTCGCTACAGTGGACAGGGCTGCATGTTTGATTTGGCAGATTTTGAGGATTTTTACTCCTTCTGGGACTGAACCAGGGAGCTTTAACTTGTTAGACAAATGTGTAAACCACTACACTATAGAGCCACTAAACTTAAACTCACATTATTCAATATAATAAATCTTGATGACTTTGCAATACTGTGTTTTTTTACTTCAATGCCAATAAATTAAAAGTGATAATAATCTCATCAGTTCCTTCAACAAGAGAAATGGAGCCGGGGTTCACAATCTTCCATCGCATGATCACAAAGGCCAGTGCACAGATTACGTGCAAGGATGATTTCATACTTGGATCTCCTTAAAAGTTGTACATTATTTAAAGTAACAAAGATATGTGCTATGTTAATTAAACAGTCATATTAATTTAATTTGTTGGCTGTAAGTTATTCTTGCCTCGGCAGAATATTATTAATGCCATTGTGATCGGTGTGGAAAACAATAGATCTGTGCTCTGACAATTAAAGGAAACAACAGCCAACCTCCTCAAAGATGAGGCAGTCTTACTCCACCATCTTAATTTTTCTTTCATCATTTTTTTAAAACATTTTTTTCTTTGTTTACTGTGTAGAATTTTCTTTCCTCCTAATTGCATTCAGCCTCATTGCTGCCTGGGGCTTAGTGCAGATTATGGGTAGGCTTGCCACCGCTTGTAACTTATTGAAGTTTAAAATGATTTTCTGCTCTCCCATGGGCACGCCATTTGCATGCAGCACAGCAGTAACTAATAGATGTAATCTGTCTATAATGTGTCTGTATTAAGCTTTACTTCACATGAAGCTGCCATTCATAGTGAGCACTTAAACACACTGCCCCTTGATGGAGAAACAAGGGTTTGAATGGCATTTGTCACTGATGGTATTTTTATGCAGAGAAATATTGCCTCAGGAAACAGGAAATTGTCATGTATGTTCATGTAAAATGCTTTTCTAAAAATCAGGCTGAAGTCATGTGAAACACATAAGACCAGTACTTTGATTTCATGCCATATGCTGTAAATGCACAAAGTCACGGATACAGATACATGTGCCAAAAGTCTGCTATGTTAGACCTGTTAACAAATAGCCTCAATAAGAAGCCTGAAACTATTGTCTTAATATGGCCATCAAAAGCAGCATGAGTGCAGTTAATGCAGAGCTCAAATGTTCTCTTGTTATTCTAAATGCGTGTGATTAATTTCTCCCGTTGAGTGAAACAAACCAACGTGCTGTGCCTGTCACACTGATAGATATGGAAAGCATTAGCATCAACTGCTACTGAGAATGAAAACTAGGCAGGATAGATTTGCCTGATGAACAGCTTCAGTGTGCACGGAAATGTACAGATAACTCTTTAAAGGAGATGAGAGGATTTCCCTCAGGGTCTGTTAGAAAGAGGTGAAATATATCACCAATGACTGAAGGCTTGTTAAATGAAATAGTGACCGCACTATAGAGACAGCATAAAATAGAGTTAAGCCTTGGCAATTTTCCTAATATGATCATCTAGTTTGTAGTTTTTTTTGTTTGCAGTTAGATCTATTTATGTGCGCGCTTGCCTCTGTTTCTTCTCCCTTTTCTGCCTCTCACTGCCTGTCTCTCTTTGAACCTCACGCTTTTACACCCCTCCCTCTATTCCTCTCTCTTCATCTCTCCTCCTCTCCGGCAGTTATACGGCCTTTAATTGCCAGACATTAAAAAGAATGCAAGAGAAGAAGAATCCCCTGGGGCTACTGGCAGGCTAAATGGCAGATCTGCTGCCATCGCCTCCTTTGCATGCAGCAATGAAGACGTGTCAACATAATCTTGGGCAATTTGCAGTCATCATCAGGGGGACTGATTAATTTCTGGCTGTCAGTCGTAAACAGCAGAGTGGTCTGTCTGTATTTTCATGCCTTACTTTAAATTTTTTAAAGCACGGTATGGTTAACAGCCAAAACAAAACAAAAAAAAAAGCATTCATATGGGCTTGGACAATAATCCACCTGTAAGATGCTGTTAATTGGAGATATTAGACCTCTTATTAAAAAAGGCTTAAGGCCTCTGCACACTGTATAATAATATAAATATTATGGGTTAATGTACGTCACGCTGTGTGAAACAGATCTTTTGAATTTTAGCCACAATCTGTGTCAGACTGCACACTATTAATTCTGAGGCGTAAGAGATTAAGAAATTAATTCCACGTGAATTTGCCAACACTTCTGACAGTTCCTGTTATTTATCTGTGTCTCTCAGATGTTTTAAAAATGCATTTGGCAGCATTTAGTGCTGTAATGAGCTTTGTTAGTTTGTAGATGTGGGTGGTGTCAGCAGCTACCAGTCAGCGCTGTTGCAATTTGGTCATATTCCCACTTTAACTTTCCAGTGCTGCAATATTCAAGGTTCTATGTTATCAGATCAACTCAAGAGATGTTAGAGATGTAAACTGAAGTGAAACTGCATTCCGCAAAACAGTGTTTTCTAATTCAATCCAGGAAATATTCAGAAACACGCAGTGCCCTCTAAAACATGTCACATGAATTCTCATAGACTGAAGTTTAGTGTTCGCCTTTCATTTCCATCTTCAGTCATGTTACTGGTTTGGAGAAGACACAATTCTTCCTCCTATTTAATATTCTTATCTTGGTTTTCCCGCAATGTCTGCAGTGTGCAGTGAATTCTCTCCCCTCTCTATCTCTCAGCCACAGAGTTTCCTCTCATTGACGGGAAAACTGTATCAGCACAGATACAGAGCGAAATGAATTTGGGGTTTATGAAATGAAAGGCCTTGTGTGTGTGTGTATATATATATATATATATATATATATATATATATATATATATATATATATATATATATATATATATATATATATATATATATATATATATATATATACATGTAAAATCTAACAGACCTAGAAAGATAAGTTATCGTGCCGTGGATTTAGTTCCGTTTTGCTCCTTTCATTATCCAGTATCGGAGTCTGATGACTGACTCCACTTGTGTGGGGAAGGTCTGGATATGGCATGGCTATCATAGCAGACATCCCTTTGTGAGGGACTGGCATGCTATAAAATTCCAGGTAAAAAAATAAACAAATAAAAATAAAGAGATGATCATAAAGTCACAAATAATACCAAACTGATGCTTTATCTTATTTATTGTTGCATCGGGAAGGGCAGCCAGTGTAAAATCATCAGATCATCAGTAAAATTTCCATACCCAATCAAGGTTCAGACGATGACATACTAAAGTTATGTCCATCCAATCATTTATCCATTTTCTTAACCACATCCAATTCAGGGTCATCAGAGGAATTTGAGCCTATCAAACATTTCTTGACAATAAATAAATAAAGCAGCCAGCTAAATCCTCTATGTGCCATGCAAGAGCAGAAAGTCATCAAATTTAGATTGTTCATTAGAGCTACGGGAGATTAGCTGCTCAGGTTACAAAGCAAAGATGTGACCTTTTTCCAGTATCTGGTGTCCATAAAGGGATTTTCCTCCTCAATTTAGAAAGAAGTAGCGAAGTAGTGCTGCATGGCTCTGATGGTTGATTCCACAGGTGCTCTTTGGTGGTGGAGGGTTGTTTTTGGTTTCCATGCACTAATATCATACCTGGTAAAAACTGATAGATTTTTTTATACATCTTAAATCACACTGACATTAACATTTAGTTTTATTCATTAATTCAACATTTTGAATGCTAAATTTTTATTTTAAATTCAAGCAGTCTTCAAGTGCGGCATACGTGCTGTGGTGAATGCTATGTTAAGCAATGACTTCCCTTTTGGATACAGATGATAGAGAGTGTTCTGTCTTATACAGTGCTTGCATGATGATGAACCCACCTTTGTGTGTGTGTGTGTGTGTGTGTGTGTGTGTGTGTGTGTGTGTGTGTGTGTGTGCGTGTGTGTGTGTGTGTGTATGGTATTTGCCCACACTGAGTTTTAGCTCTGGTGTTTGTACAGGTGCTGCAGTTGGATCTCTGCTTGGTCTCCCAGTGGCCACACTGCAGACTGGCTGACTCGCCTTGTTTCTTTTCACTGTTTACTCTGGCAAGTCAAGTCAAGGTCCTGCTGAGAGCTATTCTTGAGGTGCATAATTTTTGTCACTTTGGCTCATGCAGCGCCCCACCACCGGCAAGGATGCATAAATGCTCAGTTGTTTTCACAATTTAGTCCAAAAACACACAGTAAATGATTCACTTGCTCAGGAAAATACCTGCAATAACCCACTCACACAACCATCTTCACAATCCTAGACTGCACTCCCAACAAAATCTGGTAGACTCTATTATTACCTTGCCTAGTTGTCAAAAGACAGCTGCAGAGTTCTGACATGTTAATTTCAGCCGTGAGTTGACCTCCAGCTAATTATCCTTCAACTCTATAAACACTAGTAGCACCAGTTAACACCAATTAATGGTCACTAATCATTGCCAGATGCTGCACCTTGAGTAATTTGCTTACACTTGCACTTACAATTTCACACATTCATGTGATTCTGAATTTATATGGTTTATTGGTCCCCTGCACAGACAATTAACCAGGGTTTGTGCACCACTGCTTACTATACATGCTTACTATTTTATATACAAATCTACATGGGCATAAAATCCCATTATAATAAAACTTAAATGTCTTCACAATAAGTCATATCACAGCTATTATGGTTTGTTTCCTTCAGGATGAAAGCACATAAACACGAAGCAGGCCCAACTTTTAGTGTGCAACATCTCAGCACACACATCAGTCTTGTTGAAACAATCTAGGGATGAGCAACATAAAGCTTTTATGTCTATAAAAACGCATTCATTGTTCAAATCATAATGGTGGCTTTGTGGGTGCTATTTCATTAAAAAAAAAAAACAAGACGAGAGGTACATTCATGCTGTCACTTAGGTGTAGCTGTGCTTGCACTCACACCTGCTGTATCCACAAAACAGGCATTACGAACTAAAATGCACTGTAAGATCTGCTAGATTTACATTTAAAAGATGTGCTCAGAGACAGTCCTATATAACTGATAAATCTATACACTGGGCCACCTTCACAGGCTACACAGTGGCTGTGGCTCAGGTGGCAGAGCGGATCGTCTACCAGTTGGAAGGTCGGTGGATCAATCCTGCAGTCTATGTGTCAAAGTATCCTTGGGTGAGATGCTGAACTTGGGGGCAACTTGCATTCATGTGAGTGTGTGTGTTAGATAAAAGTGCTTAGACATAGAAAAAGAGCACTTGTATGAATGTGTGATGGTGAATGGGGATTCTAGTAAGAAACCACTTTGAGTGCTCAAAGTTGAGTATAAAGGTTCTATATAATTACAACAAATGCATATGCACAATTACACACATAGACAAATATAGCCACAGAATATAAGTATGAAAACATCTTTGACTGCAAAGCAGGAGAGACATTTTCTCAAGCTGCAGCCAGACCTGCAGTAACTTATCAGTGAGGTTGGAACTTTTTCATTATCAAATTGTGTGACTTCATTTTGCTTATAGTTGTATAGAGGTAGAGTTCAGCTGAAGGGGACGACAGTGATCTTTTTAGATGGGCATGTAACCCCTAGGGCCTATCCATAACGTCAATACTGGAGAGAGAATAAGGCAAAGGCATTATGCATTAGGAAAATAAATCTTACCAGATCCCAACACAAAATCATTTCTGAGCACCAAATAATTAAAAGCTATATTCGCACCCTCATTTCTGTCTGCTCCAACATTATTCTTGATTTGCTGCTTCATTGTTTGTATTGATTAGTCGAGTGTGCACTGTTTGCTCTCTTGCCTGCCAACTGTACTGTTGCCAAGGGAAAGCGTGAATAAACCTCTGCCAGCATCAGCCTCCTCCAGCAACAGCTGTGCCACATATGCTGCCGATCAATATAAACAAACATGGCCTCCCTGCACCAGGGATAAGGATTGACAGGTATGATTCATCTTCTGTGCCAGCGGTGGGAGGTGCGAGTAATAATAAGCAGAGATAGATCTTTTCCCATTGCGGTACGGCCACTGGGGTTAGTAGGGGTAGGTCAGAGAGATCATTCGCCCCCCAAGGTAACTGGCAGGGTTCCCCACATAACCCCTCACAGTTTCACTGAGGATTAGAGCAGCGTGAATCCACCAGGGCTGTAATTTGTGGCATTCTGTACACAGAGTGAGCAGCAAAGATGAATGTGGAACAGGCATGGATCATTGGTGCTGTGCCAGTCGCACTGCAACTGAGCATATTTAACAAAGACAGTGGGGAAGATTACAGTATCCAAGTGATTCATAGCACTCTGCTATTTAATAAATACTTTGTAAGCTGCACCATTTCAGCACATGATCGTCTCATCAAGCAATCATGCACTGAGTGTGTGATGCATCTCACTCCCAAAAATAATGATGAAATTTCCATGCAAGCACCATTTAAGGATTTTGATCACTGCGCTGTAGTCCTTTGTGGCTACATGACAGGAGTTCAGCAGCTTGTACATCACGTATGCCATTGTCTCAGGGGCACAGCTGAAAACACAGGCCATGGAGGACAATAGCTCCATAGAGTGGATATGACGTCTCCTTGATGAAGAGTAATGGCTTGAAACAATATTTCCCCAAGGAGTAGAATTGAAATCTGAACACTGTGATATGGTTTCATCGCCATGCAATTTGGAGATGTCAGATCAGTTTTGCTGGGGCCAGCGTTGTATGATGGAGCAAAGCACAACCGCAGGAGGAATGGGTAATATAGAGACAGCAATGCTTTTTTATGGGCTGCACCAAGCCTGCAATATCTCATTGTGAAGGGTAAATAAATATGATATCTTGGAAAGGCATCAAGTCACTACTCAATCATTTTGATGTAAATGTTCTTTAGTTAATGCTGTTTCAACAAATTCCTTGAGACATGGTATGATCTATATTTGGTCATGACTTACTGGGTAACAACAGGTTATGAGGAGTACTCTTAAAATCATAAATCTATCCACAAATTTTCCAGTATATACAGCACTGTGAAAAAGTCCTGATCATTCCTTCATTTTGCGAGGAAAATGGGAAATAGGTTCAACAACTTAGTGCAACAGGGGGGTCGGCAACCTTTAACACTCAAAGAGCCATTTGGACCCGGTTTCCACGGAAAAGAAAACACTGAGAGCTGCAAATTCTACCAGAAGCCGGTAGCTCCTACTGCTACTACTTTTTCACAGCACTGTAGTTCACTAGAAGTATATCAAATTTTAGCTGAAATTCTTTAAAATCATATTCCAGCTTTAGTATTCTGTTCAGTACTTTTATTTATTAAAAAAATATATTTTGGTAACTTTTTTCCCCAGTGTATCTAAATTATCTCTAGTTAGATATTATTCCGTGTATCTCTTGGCTGGCCTGGGAATGCTTCGGTGTTCCCCGAATGAGCTGGAGGAGGTGGCTGGGGAGAGGGAAGTTTGGGTTTCTCTGCTTAGGCTGCTTCCCTTGCGACCTGGCCCTGGATAAGTAGAAGAAAATAATTAGATAGATGGATGGATGGATGGATGGACAGATAGATTATCTCTAGTTTTTTCTAGTTTTTGTTCTAGTATTTTCCATAGGTCAAAGTCTACATTTTAACAAATATTTTAAAAAAGAAGCTCTTGTTGCAGCTAATTTACAACTAAAAACATACACAGTTTACATGAACCAGACTTCCAAGTAAGAGAGCGTTGAAAAAAGTTAATATTTTGAAATACAGTGTCTCCTTAAGCTAAAACTAAAGGAATAATTAATAATAAAATGTCTTCAATCAGGGTTACTGATATGGAGCTACTTAATAATCAGGTTTGATATTTAGATACGAGTTGATTGGTGCATTTAAATCAGGCCCGTTGTGTGGTGCAGTCATTAACAAGACCATGGCTCTGTTGGAAGCCTCCATCAGGCAGGCTGTCAAAAATCACTGCTGACAGTTTCCACTGGCAGCCTCTCTACTTCAAACACCGATGACACCACTAGTTACAGCAGCAGGGGGATGAAGCCAGGTCACGGCAATGCATATGGTTATATTAATCGATAGTGTAGCCTCAGAAACTCATCAGAAAGACTAAAAAAAATGTAGGTCAGAAGAAGTAGCAACTATTGCTTTAATAACCAGAAAACTCAGATAAAAATGTGCTTTGATGGTAAACCACCTACTTTAAAACAAGCATGAATACTGATGCATCTGCAGTAAAGACCACAGCAACAGTCTTTGTTCTTGCGTATTCTTTGACTAGAGCTGCACAGCTGTGGAGATAATTTATTTGTTTACTTTATTTACCAGTCAATTACATTTTAATGTGACTTGCCTAATGTCCACATTCTGTCTTCAGATGTGGTGTATGCAATGACTGTGATAGATAAAAGACAGTTTAATTATACTAGACCCTAATTGTCTGCATGCAAAGCCGCTATTACAGCAGCCTTGAATCTATACCATCATCGAGCGGGAATGAGCATAATTTGAAGTCTTTGTCTGATTGCAGATATTAGAGCTTCCTAGAAATGTGAGGCAAATGTTGCCTGTGAGGCCGTTAACAGTGACAACACGGAACGTTTTTGTTTTTTGTTTTTTCTTAGGTAGAAATTTAAAATAGCAAAAGTGCCAAAGCATGAAAATTGGAAGGGCAGAAGGACTGAATGAACATAAAGGATGAATATGATATGACGTACATTTCACTACAACAGCAGCTGTTCGCCTTTATTTTTCCAGTGGCACACACAGCAGCCACCCACACAGTTATCTTTCTGTCCTGCACACAATCAAAATAGTAAAAAGTTGTTAAGTGGAAATAGAATATTCTAGTTGTTCTTCTCGGTTGCTGTGGTGTTTTTTTTTTCGTCCCAGTGTGATGCCATTTATTACTGCCCTGTCAGAGCTCTCACGACTCGAGGCTCAACGACTAATTGAGATGACATTTTCAAATACGCTCACTGCTATGAGCCACGAGCAGTAACAGCCACAAACGGAGCCCTGTATACTCCAACAGTGATATAAAACCTTTATTAGAGGTTATGTCAACAAAGTTGCCTCCTTGTACAGCAGCAACATTATTTTCCACTATTTTCTCTCATTATTTTTGGAATTTGGGTGTTTTCTTTATTTTAGGTGCCCTTTTGATCCTGTGCTGAGACAAAAAATCAGACCTTATTTGAAAAGGAGGTTGAACAGTAGAAAATGAGGAAATAGGAGTGAAACACAGACAAGATTAACTTGTTTTTTTTTTTTCTCAGTAATTGCACCATTATTTCAAGTTTTCTTGAGAAATCCCAGGACTGTGTTATCTTCAGTGCTGCATATAGCTCAAGCTACACCTTTAAAGTTTAATACAAGATTTCTCTATCATTTAGACTAATACTGTCATGGTCCTGGGCCGGTGGCCCGGTGTTTTCTGTTTTTGTTTCCTGGTTTCCCTGGTCCCTGATGTTTCTGCGTCTTCCTGGTCCTGTCCCTTCCTGTTTTATTTTGATGGTCCTGTGTTCCCCTTGTCTAGTATCTAGCTTTGCTTCCCCCTGTGATTTTCCTGATTTGTTTCACCTGTTGTGTCCAGCTGTTTTCTCTTGCCCCGATTGCCCTCATGTGTTCTTAAGCCCTCCGTTTTCTTCCGTTCCTTGTCGCGTCGTCTTCATTGTGCCCTTCCGTGTTCCCCGTTCTGTGCTCCATTTGTTTGTCTCCCTGCTTGGCACCGTTTTTAGTTCTGTTTTTGTTCCTGGCTTGTTCCAAATAAACCTGTGTATCCCCCTTACCTCTGTCCGGCGTGTTCTGCATTGGGGTCCAGCCGTCATCCTGCCTACCACACAGCTGTTCCATGACAAATACATTATCAGATTTTAAAATAACTTGGAACATTTTAATTTTAATCCTAATTTTATTCATTTTTTTAAGGAAATAAATACTGGGAAAACTAATAAAAATCAACCCCAAAAAGTAACGCATCACTGGTTTTCATTCTGAACTAATATTTTGTAACAGAAATAATTACGGACTGAAAATTGTCGGTAAAACATTTTATGTTCAGTGTCCTCTTGCTAGTGTTTACAATTCACATTCATTTCATGATGGGATATATATATATATATATATATATATATATATACACAGGGTCCTCCGCACTATTTTGCAGTCAGAGCACCTTTCTGCAGTTAATGTCTAGAGACCTCCAATCTTCATGTGACCTTCAGATTAGCTCAAGAACAGTACATAGAGAACTTCATGAAATGGGTTTCTATGGCCAAGCAGCTGCATCCATGCCTTACATCACCAAGTGCAATGCAACGCGTTGGATGCAGTGGCGTAAAACATGCCATTAATGGACTCTAGAGCAGTGGAGACGTGTTCCCTGGAGTGATGAGTCACGTTTCTCTGTCTAGCAACCTGATGAATGAGACTTGAGGTTTAGCGGTTGCCAGGAGAACAATACCTGTCCAACTGCATTGTGCCAAGTGTAATGTTTGATGAAGGGGGGACTATGGTGTGGGGATGTTTTTCAGGAGTTGGGCTCGGCCCCTTAGTTCCAGTGAAAGTAACTCTTAATACTTCAGCATGCCAAGACATTTTGGACAATTTCATGCTTTCATCTTTAATAATAATAATGCCTTAGACTTATATAGCACTTTTCACGGTACTCAAAGTGTTTTACAATTCTGTGCACCATTCACTCACACCTCAATCATACTTGGTGGTGGCAAGCTACTAATGTAGCCACAGCTGCCCTGGGGCAGTCTGACAGAAGCGTGGCTGCCAATTCGTGCCTACGGCCCCTCCGACCACCACTGACCACACAACCACATTCACACTTAGGCAACGTGGGTTAAGTGTCTTGCCCAGGGACACAATGACAGCACATGCTCAGACTAGGGACTCAAACCCGCAACCCTCCAGTTGCGAGGTGAGCACCTACCCACTGCGCCACTGCCACCCTTTGTGGGAACAGTTTGGGTATGGCCCCTTCCTGTTCCAAAATGACACAACATGCGCACCAGTGCACAAAACAAGGACCATAAAGACATTGATAAGTTTGGTGTGGAAGAACTTGACTGGTCTGGTCCTGATCTCAACCCTTTTGGGATGGTTTGAGCAGAGTGTCCAACATCTGTGTCTGACTTCACAAATGCTCTTCTGGAAGAATGGTCAAAAATTCCCAGAAACACAATCCTAAACCTTGTGGAAAGCCCTCCCAGAAGAGTTGAAGCTATTATAGCTGCAAAGGGTGGGCTGACATCATATTAAACTCTCTGGATTAAGAATGGGATGTCACTCAAGTTCATATGTGTGTGAAGGCAGACAAGTGAATACTTTTGGCAACATAGTGAAGATTCTCTGCACTTGTGATGGTGAAATTACACGGTTTTCTACAGCATTACCCTCTTTTCTTATTTGCAGCACCAGTGTTGCACATTACTGTTGTTTTGTTTTTGTTTTTGTTTAAAATAATATTTAAGATCTCTACTACCTGTTCCTTTTGGTAATGTTTCTAATTGGAACAAACAGTGCTCAGTTGATCCATTTTTTGCAGAAGAGTCAAATGGCATGTCAAACGTTGCCTTTTATGTGAACATGCTCTCAGTCTGAAGCTGAAAGTCTGGATTAAAAAAGAAAGCTGATAAGTACCTTGATGATACTGGGGTTTTAGGTTTTGTCAAGCCAGAGAACGTGAAGAAATCCAGGCTGTGTGAATCTGCTTTGTAGCTCAGGTTTCTAATTCATTATTTACCAGCATTTAACATGAAACCCAGCTTAACTAATGCAAACTGATATATCACCTGCATTGTCAATTATAATATGCAACTTCAGCATTTGGAGAAAGTGCTATTAGCCTCTAGAGACAACATATTATTGGTGAACACGCTGCTTGAATTAGCAGTAAAAAAATAACAAGTCCAAATCAAGTGCAAATGAATACTGAAACAGAATGACCAGTAGTAGAAAACATCTTTAAAGATATATTGTATGCACACCTGAACAAACAAACACACACACACACACAGATGGTGAATTATTAATATACACACCCAAAATCAGATAACTTGCTGGATCTATCAGTGATGTGAAGACCCAGTGGACTTCCATCTGTGCTGCAGCCTGGTGCTATTACATGTTGCAGGAAAGTCTAAACTCTGGAAATGGCTTCACTCTCCACTGGTACCCTGAACACAGTGCTATGGCAGTCCATGCCCTGGAGTACTGGCCATGAAACAGTTTTTGTGCTCATGAGCAAACATTAGCACATGTTATCATATACTGACAGTTAATCTTAAATTAGGTTTATTAGCAATTAATTAATTCAGCTGCTAACGCACACTATTCACAACCTTTGTAAAACAAGGTGTTTAATAAGATCACTTCCTTTATCTGGGATGATCAAAAATACATCAACAGTTAGTTTTGCAGGGAAATGATTTTATTTATTTCATAGTGAATTAATTGGGCACTGTTATTAAACCAGAACAAACCAGTTTTCAGATTATTTAATGGGAGCAACCTGGAGTCATATCTTTTTCTTTGTTGTTTGCATTTTTTCTTAACTAGAAACAATGGGAAAACATCAGTGATCGAGGGTGCTGAATAATGATTTGATTAAAACACAGACATGTGTGCACACATTCACAAACACACATAAATGCGCAGCCACTGTGTCCTCAAAACCTGGGAGACATCGCACATGAAAGGTGCTCGACATCAGAGGGAGTCAAATTGGCCTTGGCTGGGAGGATTGGTCCAATCAACCTCCAACCGTATAATTAGTAATTAGATTGGGATTAGAGTCAACTCTGAGTGGTGGAGCGTGGCCAATTCAAATCAGCATATGAAATGTGATTAAATTAATAAGAGAAAAATTGAAATATTAATGTCCTCTTTTTCCTCTGGGTCTCAGTTTGATTAGTTTGAACTTTGGTTAATTATGGACTCACGTAGAGTAAAAACATTGTGGACTATTTCTTATTAGAGTTTGCTTTATTGCAGCAAATTAACATACTCCCAAAATTCAACATCAAAACAGACCAATGCACTAATCGTCTTTTAATTAAAAATGACACTAGAAAACACAAAACAGTCCATGACAATGCAAAACATTATTTCCAGTTTTAAGTCTTTTAGTTGCTTTTATCATTTATTTGTGTGTAATAAAGGGAACATGCACATATTGGACATGAGCCATATCTGCTAAAAAGCAGTTGTTCCTTTAATGATCTTGCTGTCCATTTTCTAATATTGGATGGATGGATGGATGGATGGATGGATGGATGGATTGTTATTTTTCTATCCTTTCTGTGTCTGTTTCAGGGATGTTACATGCAGTGCCAGTTTTCTCAACACTCTTTCCAGAAAGAATATCAAGGGAATATCTGATGTAAACAAAGGTCTCATAACATAAAAAAAAACAACAATAAATAAATAAATACCAAGCTCACTTGTCTGAAAAGAATATACACTAGCCCAACCTGCTCAACAACCCATCTCAAGCGCAAAATAATCCCTCACCAGCTGATTATTTGGAGGAAATAGCAAGGTGAAGCTGCAGCCTGCAGCCCCCGAGGGGCTGTCCTTCCTTGAGACTGTCTAACTGGCCTTACCTTGAATGTTCACACTTCAGTTTCCTGAAGTTCTTTTTTTTTTTTTCTTTCCTGAGTGGCGGAGGTCAGGGTAGATTTCATGGTCTAATGGCTGTGGAAATAGGAGTCGGTGCAGCTGAGCAAATAGACGTGGCGATTTTGATTTAAGTAGCTGCAGATAATTTACAATCAGCTCCTTTTCACTCCTCCAGTAACAATTGTGTCAAGAGAGTGACCATTTGTGTCAAAAGTTTCCTGCATGATTAGTGCTTAGGCATTAAAAGGATTAATTCTTAACAATATACCTGTCATTATGATCTGGATTTTTTAAAAAGATTTAATAAGCATGGCGATCAAAAGGGTTCTTAGGCAAAGCTGACAACCATTCATTTAATACGGACCTCCTTACCTATTAAGACCTCATTTAAAATTTGTCCGAATTCCATTATTTAAACTTACACTGCTCACTTTAGTCTGCCGAAGACAAATGCATTTGAGACCGTTTCTTTGAGAACCTCAAAGATGTATCCTCACTTTTCTGAAGTAAAGCAGTTTACTAATTTATCCCATGACTCGCAGATCCATTATATATAGATGTAAACCTGTGTGAAGCATTGTTGTGTGAGCTTTTGATCATGTATAAAAGATTTCACTCCAACAAGCCATGTATGAAGGCAAGATGTTAAATATTGAAGAGACAGCAAAGCTCTGCTGCTGGTGTTTGGTGTTGTGTTGTGTTATGTTGTATTATTGCATTGTAGTAAAAGGGAAATGTCAGGTGTGTTTTACAGAAATCCACCATCTGTAATGCTCTGATGTTAGAACAGGCAAATAAAAATAGAAGGCGAGAGCAAACGGAGAGAGACTGAGATGATGCCAGGCTGTGAAAATGTGCCTGCCCTGTATGACTCCACTGGCTCTTGACACGCTGACTCACTCGGAGCAGCTACATCACCCGGCTAACCTCAGGGCCAGCTACAAACGACTCCGATCAAATTTAGGTGGAAATCCAAGTAATTAAACAGAAAAGAGGAAGTTTATTATCACCTTTTAGTAGTTCCATTAATCACTCATATCTTTCACCTGTTTTTTTCTTCAGTAATCTCATCAGTGTCATTAACATGTATAGAAGAACAATTTGTCCAGAAAAAAAAATCACAATTAATTTGGTGTAAATTGGTGTCTGCTGTTTACTTGTGGGATAATTTCTCTATGGCCCTGTTTTTCCCAGCTGGTACATCTTAAGGGCACAACCTTAAGTAATTGTGTTTTAAGCTTTATCAACAAATTTTTAAAAAAATGGAACAAATATACACTCACCAGCCACATTATTAGGTACGTGTGTTTAAGTGCTTGTTAATATGTCAGCCAGTCACATGGCAGCAACTAGGCATGTAGACAGAATCAAGACAACCTGCCCCAAGTTCAAACTGAGCATCAGAATGGGGAAGAACGATGATTTAAGTGACTCAGAACGCAGCATTGTTGTTGGTACCAGACGGGCTGGTCTGAGTATTTCAGAAATTGATGATCTGCAGGGATTTTTCCCCACACAACCATCTCTAGAGTTCACTGAAAATGGTTTGAAAAAGAGAAAATCTCCAGTGAGCGGCAGTTCTCTGGGTGAAACTGTGTTGCTGATTTCAGAGGTTAGAGGAGAATGGCCAGACTGCTTCAAACTGATAGGAAAGCAACAATAACTCAAAAAACCCCTCATTACAACCCAGGTATGCAGACCAGCATCCCTGAATGCAGAACACATCAAACCTTGAATTCTCACGGGTTCACCAAAATTGGACAGCAGAAGAAAAATGCTGCCCAGTCTGATGAGTCTCAATTTCTGCTGCAACATTTAGATGGTCGAGTAAGAATTTGTCATAAACAGCATGAAAACCTGAATCCATCATGCTTTGTATCAGTGGTTCAGGCTGGTGGTGATGTAGTGGTGTGGGGAATATTTTCTTGGCACGCTTGAGGCCGGGAAGCACAGTGATGCGGTGGTCAGCACTGTTGCCTCACAGCAAGAAGGTCCTGGGTTCAATGCAGTTAGAGGGTTTGGGTTAACTGGTGATTCTAAGTTGCCCATAGGCCCATAGGTTGTCTGTTTCCCTGTGTTAGCCCAGTGACAGACTGAAAACCTGTCCAGGACGTACACTGCCTCTCACCCCATGTTGTGTATAAAGGCTTTTACCCGATCACAAAGATGACAAAAAAAAAAAAATAGATAAAGAGTACTACAGTAGTGCTACTATAGCACTCTGTGGGTCATTTCTCTTTATTCATTATGTAAAATTCTGATTTTGTAGGTATGTTTTGCCAGAAATACCACTTGATACATTTCTAGTGCAAGGACATTTTTATTCAAGTTTAAAGCTGGCCATTATGTAAAATCATTATCAATTTTTTTTCCACAAAATTGTAACATGCAAATTAAAATTCAATGGGCCTTTTTCCCCAAAAGCACTTATTTCCATCAGACACTCATCAGATATTCGAAACAACAGCAAAACACCACAAAAAAAAAAAAGATTATTTTTTAAACCTGAAATTTCAGTGCTTTTAGTGGCTTGATCACAGCATCAGAAGATGCATGTTATTTTCATTTAAAAAGATAAGAGCATTTCTGCCAGCCTGTTTTACACTATATTTATTGAAAGAGAATGATTCTTGGCAGAGGCACCTATTATGTTTTATTAATAGATGCTTGTACTAAAGAAGGAGGGGTAGAAAAACTTGCGCATACCGCTTGTGGGACATGATCACTCAGTGCATTAAAATGTATGATACAAGGGAGTTAGTGAGACAGTTATCTGTGTGGAGAAAAAGATGAATAAATATTGAAACATCTTTATAAAATATTTACGGCACCACAAACAATGTAAGTAACTAAGGGATTTAGGAGTGGCCAAAAAAGTCCACCGGGGATAAAATTTCAAGTGCAGCAAGGAGTACACAGTCTTTTAGACTTTTTTCACTGAGGGGGGAATCGAAGCAATTTTCTGAAGCATCTCAGATGAACTGCTTCGCAGCATGAGAAAATAAATATTTCTCTGAGATCACAGGTTTTCCCTCTGAGAGCCCCGTGTCTTTAATGCATCACTGGGAGACAGAGGGGTGGAAAAAAGGAGCTGTATATAAAATATGATGACTCCTGGGGTGTTTGATTTATGATGGGTGCAGCTTTTGATGCAATATTTACCTAAGAGTGATTTTAAGCAGAGGGACTTTCTTCCTGATGGACAGCTTTGTCATGTAGCGCCGTTATCAATGATTTCATCGTTGAATCGGTAAAGTTTCCATCTGTTTCTTTGATTTGCTTGTCATCCTATTGCTTGTCATTGCAGTTTATATGCAGTGTGTGTGTGTGTGTGTGTGTGTGTGTGTGTGTGTGTGTGTGTGTGTGTGTGTGTGTCTGTGTGTGTGTGTGTCTGTGTGTGATCTGTGTGTCTTACAAAGATGCATCTTTTCTCAAGCTTTTATGTCAGTGCTCCCTCAAAAATGGCTACCAAAGAGTTTTACATGTAACAGCTCTCCAAGTTTCTATTAACAGGTTTGTGCTGTTCGTGGAATGAGTTTGAATTTCTGCAAGGCCATTTTTTTTAAGCTTTCATTTCCTGTAATGTTTTTTTTCTCTCTTCTCATGTCGATTTGCAGAAAATACACGTGATACATAAAAGAAACTAAAGAGAATAATGGGTAAAAAAAAATCCCTGCAGAGCAAATATTTTATCAATAAACAGGTTCTGCTGCTGAAGATTGTCCCAAACATGTTAAATTGAAAGGAAAAGGCTTAACCACACACACACACACACACACACACACACACACACACACACACACACACACACACACACATTCAGGATGACTGCCATGTTCTTTCGATGTTTTATTTACCCTGTTATTAGTGATGCATCAGTACTTTCTCCACTCTGAGCATCTGTTTTCATATTTTTACTTCTACAGTTTGATGGCAGGGTAGTGGCTGCTTTGTGAACAGGAAAGAGAGAGTTTGTCAAAGAAGAAAACACTTTTTTTTTTCATTCTATGTATAGTTACAGTGGTGGACTGTACAAGTGTACAAAGCTCATGCTTCAAACTGCTCTAAAAGTTCAATTTCAAGCACCAAGGTCAAATATATAGTAAACTAGGAATAATTTCAGTTGTGACTCATGCAAAGCTACTCTAGTATAATAAACAATGGAGCCGAAAAATGAGCACAGTAGTTCCCCTTTAAATTTAGATTATAGCCATACGTGGATGTGTGGACAAACCTCTGCACCTCTTTCTGTGCTGATAGAATTTCTTTTCGACAACATATATTGGCATGGACGTTTGCTCTGGTTGAAAATGTTGAAAGAAAAAAGTTGTTTATAACACGGCTTAATGAATTTAAAAAGAAACTGAAAGAAGTGGAGTTCCTAATAAGATCTCCAATTAGTCTGAATGAACTCTGAAAGCACTTTGATCATAACATTACTTAGGCCTCTGGAATGAAAAGCTAAATGTTTCACAATATAAGCTTAGTCCCAAAAATATCTATTCCACTCATAAAGCAATTTGCTCATCACTTATTGGTTTGTATCTGACAGTTGGTCAGTACGTACGGGACATCCAGGGCTCTCGTTGAGTAGGTAACCCTCTTGTATATTTTCTGTCCTCTTATGTGGTGGACCGCAGCATCCTTTAGCTCCCATTGCTAGTCATTATAAACACGTCGCCTCAAAAATGACTACTTTAGACGTGCATCTGCTGTACACAGAGAGCCTGCCTCATTTCTGTACCTGACTGACTTTATTTCTGATGCAAACAATAGCGCTGTTGCACTGCAAAGCCTATCAGATTTCTTGACAGAATTAGCATTTTGCATTTTCTTCACTTCCTCGTCATGCTTCAGTTGTATGATTATGAGTTACATCAAGCGCAGAACCTTCTAGCTGAATTGCAGTGAGGTGCTTACCACTACACTGCTGAACATCCACAGATTAGCATTTAACTTTTGGATATTTTCTGCTTCACGCCACCCTTCATTGTGGCAGGGCACAAAGAACACAAGTTATCCCGAGTTTCATTTGTATAATTCTGAGTGGAAAGACTTGAGAAGAAGTGGAAGCATCCAGTAGGAGGCTCTCATTGAAGATCGCCACAGAATGCAGATTTAGAACAATGAACTTGTCAATATAGAGTCATGTATGGCAAACAATTTTCCAAAAATCCTGATGTAAATGTAAATAACAGCAAAGTACAGAACTGTGGCTTTGCTCTTCTCAGTGGAGGTATTTTTGGCTGTGCATTAAACTGGCATTCATCCATTCATTTTACTTACCTCCGCCAAGGAGGTTTTTTTTTTTTTGGTAATGTTTGTGTGTGTGTGCCATTTATTCTGTCTGTAAACAGCTTGAAAAGTTTGGAATGAATTCTGATAAAACTTTGTAGGGGTGTAGAGTGGGGTCATGCTAACAATCCATTAAAATCTGGTTTACATTCCACCGAGGTCTTCAAGGTCAACTAGTTATTGGTTTAAAATTGACAAAATAACTTATAACATAGAAACTATGATTTTTTACAAGTGTGGTGTTTATTGTCAACATATAGAAATAGCCAGGTCGTGTTTGTAAATGAGAACTAGTTCTCAAACATTTGTACCTGGTAAAATAATATATATATATATATATATATATATATATATATATATATATATATATATATATATATATATATATATATATATATATATATATATATATATATATATATCATGTCACGTTTGACCTGTGACTTCTGAAGGTTGATCTGAAGGTCCAAGTGATGATAATGCTACATAGAGCTATTTAAAGCTGTTTCTCACTGCCATTGTTTGCCATTGTTTGTATTGACAAGCAGCCTAGGTGTATTGCAGCGTAACTAAGGGAGGGTTCAGGGCCACCTGATCCAGCCCTAACTATGAGCTTGATCAAAAAGGAAAGTTTTTAGCTTAATCTTAAAAATAGAGAGGGTGTCTATCTCCTGAATCCAAACTGGGAGCTGGTTTCACAGAAGAGGTGCCTGAAAGCTGAAGACCCTGCCTCGTTCTACTCTTAAGTATCTAAATAAGCCAGCAATGTGAGAACGATGTGCTCTATTGGAGTTTGCACTCTCTGAGTACTTCTTGTTGGTATTCATACTGTCTAATTAAGTAATAGAGTCCTCATTTGATGGGAGGATATCTCCCCTCTTCAAAATCCTTTACACAAACATGGACATATGTTTAAAAAAATTGTGCAGGAATTGTGCAAAAAAACAGAATAACTCTTCATGGAAGACAAAAGAACACAAGACAACACACATTCTCGTTTGCCAAGGTCACATGTCCTCCTCCTGTCTTCTTCTTTTCTGTCACCACAATAATAACTCTGATACTCTACCAATCAAACCTTCCTACCACCAACCCTCCGCCATTTAAGTACAAGGCCCTCAGGTGGGAGCCTGAGGGATGAAAAAGAAATGTGTCTGCATGTCTCACGCGTAGGAGTCCACAGCTGCATGCCACGTCTGCTTCCCCTGCCTGTAGACATGCTGCCATTCATCGCCTCATTACCATGGAGGAGAGGAGCAGAGGATGGGTGAAGGTAGGCTGCACAGACTGCAATCAGCTCCCTGTTGCTGTTTTTCATGCACTGCTTATCGCATTTGATATTCTGCACGCTCCATACCATCCAGTAATAAAAGTCACCAGAACCTGACAAGCAAAACAGGAAACACTTAGCTTGTTGTGACTCACAAAGTTTGAATCAGCAGGCAAAGGACATGCTGTTGAGCTTATATGTGTTATTACACTCCATATTATCGTGCTGTTACAGTATATTTGGATGTGTATGGTACCACGTTAGGTTACACACAGGATCACTGACATTTGTTAGAACATGTTATGCAGGTTGTTAACAAATGCAAAATAATTATTCTGCAGTCTATACTGTTATTAGAATATTTAACCAGGCAGGCCTCTTGGGACAACATTAGTAAA
>JAMQGT020010866.1:0-11516 GCA_024447675.2 Pterophyllum scalare | reverse complement strand
GTGTTGTTAGTTGTTACTTGGTTCAGTTACGTATTGCTTATGAGCAACCAAGAACTACCTTGAGGAACCACTGTCCTGCGTTAAGCTGCTGCAGATCCGTCCAGTTGAAATGTGAGGCTTCCTCCATCTGTCTGTCTGGAAAAACTTTCTCTATGTCCGTGGTCCTTCGCAGGGTGAGGTCATGCATCAGGAAAGGAACACCATCCATACTAGCGAACAAAAGGGTAAAGCCAAAATATTTTTATCGGGTAGGCAAAAAAGAGCGCACAACCGTATGTCTCCAGTCTCCTACAGGAGTGGAGTCTCATTGTTGGACTGGCTGTCATCAAGTCTAATTACTCAGCGCTGTCAGGAGCTCACCTGTCAGCAGGCTGGAATCATCACACACCCATTCACCTCTCTCAGGACTGTACAGTGAACACACACTTATAGGCACACAAACTGAACCAGGGTTGCTGCTAAAAAAAAAAATCCCATCTAAATTGAATCAGGATGCATTGACAGTTTTAAAACACACTACACTTAGAAATGCAGCTCTAAAACGAAAAGCACACTTTGCGCCACGCAGCATTCCCCACCTCCACACAATCACTCCTCCTCCATAACTGCACATGCACGAGTAGACATGTACACCCACTATTCATCATATAGCACGGCCACTGGAGTATCCACCCACCCCATTTCCTCTTCTTCCTCCCAAGTGTGCCTCTCTGAGCTCGGCCTGTCTTCTCTTATTATGTTGGCAAAATCGTGCAGCAATCTATTGACTGCACTTTAGTCTGTTCAATGCATAATGCCTAGGCTACATTGCATGTACACATACTTTATTACTTTACTTTTAAATATTAATAATGCTTTGCCTTCTTCCTTTTTGTATTTGGAGGACACAATAAATAAAAAAAAACATAATGAGTTTGAATGTGGTCCCATGTAAGTTGTCCTAGTACTGATACTAAGAAATTCTGGAGAAACCAGTGATTGTGATAATCTATGAAATCCCAACTGGGGGAAGGAGGACGACTCTAAAACAGAAAATAGATAACCTTTTATTTGTTTTGCTTCATCATTCTGCTGTATTGATTGTGTGTGCGTACCTGATGGCCACGTCAGCCTCCAACCCAGTGACGTTCATTTGCAGAGCTCGCTGGAAAGACCAAATTGTGTTCTCTGGTGCAAGCTACAAATGCACCCACACACACAGAAACACATACACAGAGTAAGGGACAAAAACAATAATTACACATAGCTCTGTAACAATGACCTAACTGCTGACTTTTCTAGAAGAGCTACATCTGTTCATGAGAAAATGACACAGAACAAGTTTTGACATGTTTTTATATAGCTTCCTCTACATGCATGTGGAGGGGAAAAAATCTGTCCTCTGAGCACAGACAGATTGTGTGAAATCAAAAAGGTCCGAGCTGTGGATTGCTCTTTAACTCTATTAGTCAAGGTTATGATCAATACCACACCATCACTTACTAGAATAGTATCTTCCTATGAGAGCCTGTGAGTAAAGTTAGTGCCTGAGAACCACAGGATAGGAATGATGCTATAATCAATACAGAGTGATTGTGGGACAAAGAGTGCAGTGATGTGATCATTTTTCCCCAGTGGGAGTCTCACAGCCTTGCACAGCCACTCCTAAATTTAGATTCCACTGTGAGAATTGATTGCTTTGCAAAAATACCACAAAAATCTGGGTGTGTTTTTGGCGCATCTGAGCGAGTAACTGTTTTGAATACTCATCTCCTTTTTCCTTCTAAGGGTTGGATAATACTCAACTACGTTATACCAAGGGTGTAAATTTGTCTGCAGGTGATGTTGAGAAGCAATAAAATTAATCCAAGCACATAAAATCAATCAAGCAAAAACATACTTTGGCATGTACAAATTATATTTCAATGTGGCCATAATTCACTGCCATTCCAAAGCTAACCAAGAGTCTAACTGGTAGCGGTATACACATGATTGATGATGATGATTTAAAAATTTGGTTGTAAGAAAACAAATGAATGAAAAACAAAGACTAAAATAAAAGGCAGCACATTTTTTCCATCTTCCCTCTGCAAATCTGAATTAAGTGGTCCTGGAACTCTGGGAGCCTAGCTGCAAAGCCCATATTAGGTCTATGTGTATGTTACTCTAAGAACATGTGAAACAATTTAGAGAGGCTTGATTCATATTCTCATTCTGATTGGATGTTAGGCATCAGCTGACTCACCATGGGGGCTCCCTGGTGGCCAATAACATCAGGGCGTGGCTTCAGGGTGTCTGGGTCCATGATGCAGGGAGAGTTGATGTATAGGGGCACCACGTAGAGTGCTAGTAACACACTTAGATACAGCAAAACCACCACTACCTGGAACACTGGAAGAAGACATGCAGTATTATTATAGTAGCAGTTGTTAGCCATAATATAATTATGGGAAAATAACTGATTTTGCTTTTGTGATGATGACCATCAGACCACTAATAGGATGGTAAAAATGAAGCTACAGCCAGCAGCTTGACAGCAAAGCACAATAACTGGAAACAGAGAGAAGACACAACATAAAAATTTACCATCCAGCACCTCCAAAGCTCACCAAATAGCTGACTACACCCTATTTGATAAAGGCAGATGCAGTTTTGCTGGGAGTTTTCTACTAAAATGTGTTAGCTTTGTGCAGAGGCAGTAGTAAATGCTGTCAATGTTCAGTAGTGCTTATGATTACACAGGGGCCAACAACACAACCATAGGGGCCAAAGGGATTACACTCTCCCCTTTGTCCACCTTTGTATAAGTGAGCAACGATGGTTAAGAGTGGGCACCCACACACACTACCACACCCGCCCACACATACGGGAATGTATTTGTTTCAAGGTCAGCTCCGGGGCGGGGTTCAGTAGCCAACTCTTGTTACACACAGGAGACTCACAGCCCTCATCCACTCGCTGTCTCTCTCTTTAACACACATGCACTCATACCCTCTTTGATATTTAGTTGCTGCTCTGCATTGAATGAGAGAAATCTTGCCAAGACCTTTTCACCTCATCAAGTCTCACCGCCCCCCCCAAAAAAAACCAACCACATAAACCTAAAAATGAGCTGACAACTAAAACATTCATGCACATCATTTTCCATCTCAAAGAGACGAGGACAAATTCTCTTGAGCAATATAACTGCAGTTATAAAAACAGCTACAGTGTATAACAAAATTCACTAAGTGATAAATGTGTCTTTAGATTTATTTTAATGTTTTATCTCTGAAAAACAATGATTTGTTAATAATTAACAATTAATGATTTACTGTTCGTGTAAATCATTCTTTGGCAGTTAATAATCCTGCCACTGACTTTCAGTTCTATTTAGCCCAGGTCTGTTTAATGGACACCAGTGGCAGTAAGAGTGAAGAGAGAGAGCACGCACTCAGAGCTGCTAATCCCCAGAAAGAGTCCTGGAATCAAGGACAAAGCAATTCGAAGTGTCCTGGCTGGAAAACATCACATGAGACCAGAGGAATGTTCATTATCTTGGATACCCTGGGTGGAGGTTCTGGCCTCTGTCTACATAGTGTTAATCATTCACCACTCCTCCTGTGTGTTTGTGTGTGTGTGATCTGTGGCAGCTGGTTACGTCAGGTAAAAATAACTGTGTTACAAAAGTAAACATACTCATTTTTTCTGCACGGGTGACCTGTCCAGCCACAATCCAAGACAGTGCTGTGACTGCAGCAAGAGCCCCAACATGCAGGAACGGACCCGTAGCCTGGACAGAGGTGTGAGACAGAGGATTGGAAAAAGGGGTACGTAGGAAAAAGGTCATAAAGGGTTAAAGATGCAGCAGAGGAGAAGAGAAACAAAGACACAGAAGACAGAGATATGGAATTACAGGCATTATCTGGGGTTGAAGCACTGGCCACACTATTTAGAGTTAATAGCTGTAATTTGTAGAGGCATTTAATTTTAATGGCCTCAGTTGGAGTGGAATTATGTGTCCACTTCAATCACACATTCCTGGTGGTGCAACAATCACAAATAGACACCAACTATAAGGTTATTTAAGCTTCTCAGATATAATTTAATTTTAGAGTGTCATGTCACCATAGTTCTGTATATATAGTTGACATGATGACATTTTCCTCCTAATGGCACCGTCACATATGGAAATATAATCACTTCTGTTACATTCACCACCAAACTATCTACTACTATAGTATGCATACAATGATTTTTTTTTTAATTTATTTTTTAAATAGGACATATGCATGTATAAAGGAGGACTTACTGATGCAGGTATTGGTGTATAGTGTAGGAATTAAACTTAAATAGCAAGTGATAACTTTCACAGCACTAAAAAGGAGAGACCTCAGTTGCCGTCTCCGTGAAGGAAAACCAATTATAGTTCCATTATTTTATCAAGGCCGACAACCTCCGGTCAAAGTGTTGGGTGTTGTGTGAAAATAACAGTGCCTCTCGCCTGCAGATCACAGCATTCGCTTTAATACTGAACCTTAGCACCAGCTGTGATGTCTAGCTATCAAAACCAGTTTAGGGTGATTTCAGTCTGCTGACCTGTAGGGAGATGGGGACGACATCCCACTCTTGCACCCATGTTTGATTGACAGATATGACCCCAACAATGGTGGTGAGCAAGGCAGCGGTAACTCCTATCTGTGTGGACAAAGATGGAGAGACTAAAAGGGGCTGTTACTTTGGAAAGACACACAGACACACACACACACACACAAACACACAAAGCCAGAGAAGCTCCCAGCCCTTTCACATCTACATCACACACAATCACATCACACCGTAGTGTGACTGTGTGTGTGAGAATGTTAGATATTAAAGCACTTAGACACAGAAAGTGCTTGTATGAGTGTGTGTGAATGGATAAAGAGGCATGCTGTACGAAGTGCTTTGAGTAAAAAAGCGCTCATGTTGAGTAAAAAAGTGCTATACAAGAACCGGTCCATTTACCATCCCAAACAGTGTTTGGTAACTGTATTTGATTTGCTGATAGCATTTCTAAGCAGCTTGTTTTCTTGGACTTTCCAACTCTGCTGGGACAACTACAAACTATTGCACTAAGTAAACACAAAACAGAGTTAAAAATACATATGCAAAACTCACCCACCCCCTTCTGCCTCCCAATTTTCACAAACCACACATAGGCACATACATTTATCAGCCTCCCATTTGGCACATTACCTTATGGAGCCAGTGCAAATTCAACTGCTGCCCAAGTGCAATGTGGCAAAGTGCTAAAACCTGAAGAGAAAAAAGAACAACATTCAGAACAAGTCTGCTGCCTTACAGAGTGGTTACCATCTCTGGCAGCACATGCAGACAATTCCAAAGTCTCTTCAACAAGGCATTGTGAAGTGTAACTCACAATTAGAAAAGCAATATAGGTGAAGCCAGCAGCGGTGGTGGCCAGGATGGGAACAGTGCCATCGCTCCATTCCCCAGAGCGGTTGTACAGGAACCTGCAGAAACAAGAAGGCTAAGAACATTTCTTCTCTTCATCATTTTCTAATAAAAAGGGTGTGAAGGCTTGTGAGTATAGAGTGTCTGTGTATATTTATGTACACTTTTTTACATGCAGACATCAGAGTGCTCTCAAGCTTTATGCTTTACTGTTGCTAACACAGACTCTGTAAAATGACTGTTGTTGTGCCACAGGGAAAAATGTGACAAAAGAGATTATGTAACATTTATTATTAATGGATGGCTGGCGAATTATTGACGACTGGCTTTTGTCTTATGGGAAACGACAAATAACAGCCTGCATGTACCTTTCTTGTTCTGCAAACAGATGCAACTACACATAGCTACATACAAACACAAAACAGATCCATTTTGCTCTGAGCTGTAATTCTCTGAAGAGTGACGCTGGGGGTATCACCAGGTCCACAGCTGCAGAGAAAAGAGTCTGAATGGATTTGTTTGTGTATAAGTTGTGTGTGCATGTTTTGTTTTTGTTTTTTTTAAAATGACAGCTAGGTCCTTTACATTCAAAGCATTTTCAGGGATTCCAGTGGCACAGCAGGGTCACTGCAGATGCTCCTTAGCCCTTTGTGAGTGCTTTTATGCTGCACATGGACAGGGACACTCCCTGCAGCTAAATCACTAGAAGTCATAAGCACAGCGATGCTAGTCACTGATTATCTTTGGAAACCCCACAAAAAGCATGACGAAAAGCAGACAATTTGCTATTAAGAGGCATGGCAAATGTCTATTGGACATAAATGTAGATAAATGCACACTAGTGAGACAGCAGATAAAACTGGATGGCCTGTGGAGATCAAAATATAATCAAAGCAAAAGAAGGTAAACAGGACCTATTATGCTCTACTACAGCTCCATGTTTATATTACTGGACACTACTAGGGTTCTTTTGTATGATTCAAAAACAATTCTTACTTATCCTACCCTGAAAACAAGCTGTTTTAGCTCCCTTTCATATAACTTTCTGCTGTTTGGCTGCTGCTCGCAAACATAAGATCTAAACAACATATGGGTGAGCTGTGCACCTGAAATGGCCACTTTAAGGATATTTGCTTTTAGTGATATTGTAATGAACCAGAAGTGGGGAAAAAAATCTGCCTGAAACCAGTCTGAAGCCTGAACTTTCGACTCACAGAGATCACTTTTATGCTGACCTCATTATTTGAAATTTTAGTTGGTTAATATGAGCTTGAACCACTGTTAGTGTATAGGAAAAATGAAAAGACCAACAATAGGCCCATTTTAAGTTAGTTTAGTTTGTTAATTGTGAATCAAAACCTGGGCTAAAGGAAAAAGGGACTGGGATTTCACTGAAATACTATAGACGGGAAGAAAAATGAGGAAAGGTAATTGAGGTAAAGGATGACAAGAGGAAAAGGTGACATTGCAGAGGTCCCTGACAGGAGGAGGAAGGAGGGGGGAAAGAGGTAGAAGGGAAAAAAAAAAAAGAATCTCTCTGGGACTGTGTCTACAACTACACAGTAACCGTGCTGTGGAGTACAGCATGTACAAGGACACGCTGTAAAATAATTTATGTAAGATTTATACAGAAACTAACAAACTTGGTGTCTGATCAATTATTACTGCACTTACTATATCGAAAAAGATTTCAGTAATGTCTTCACGTAAACTCAGGTGACACCCACAAACTCTTTAGAGGTTTTGCATTAAAATGGAAACATCAATTGAGCTAATAAGTTAAACCCTGTCTTAAATTTAGTATCTTAAAGGCTCGGTTTCCCCAGACATGGATTAAGGCTATTCCTCAACCATAAACATTTTCCACAGGAGGTCTTCACTGATTTTTTTTTGTTTTTTTTTAGTCTGGAATTAGGCTTAATCCATGTCTGGGAAATGTGCCCATAGTGTTTGCTCTCTGAGTAGCTCTAAGTGGTTAGTGGGTTAACATGTATGCTGCCACATAAACTTGTACATGTTCAAGTGAATGTGGCATAAGACTGAGTGATGTACAGAACAGGAAGTGATGGGTGAGGACCTCTGTGATGTAATGGTGTAATGGTGTAATCTGTGGAGGAGTGGGTGGTTTCTGTTCAGATTAATGCCTTAATTATACTCCCGATGCAAACACAGATACGGACAGTCGGAGATCTGATGGCTGAGCAGTCACTCTGTTATAATGTCTTTTAAGTCCACGACCCGGGGTACATGCAAAGTTGGTGCACTGTAGAGTAAATTCAGACAAGTTCGCACAGTCACAAAAAACCAAACAGGCATCGGGACGTCCCTGCGGACCCTTGTGCTCACTGTCTGATGGAGAAATTTACATCAGTCGTACCCGAGCGAACCCAAGCAGACTGACAGACACAAAGGTATAATTGAGGCTTCAAACAGAAAAGAGGTAAACTGATAGTTTGGGAAATCAACAAGGCAACAAGTATAGCTCAAATGTGTTTACAGTCTAAACTATATGCTGGCAGGCATGCAGCTCTGACAGCAGCACTTTTGTACTCACCAGTTGAATTCGCTGTAGTCGTTATGTGCCTCCCACCAGAAGTAGAACCAGACAAGCAGGAGACAGAAAGTCAGGAGGAGGATAAGGGACCACAGCAGCTCCCACTGCACACACAGACATATAAACAATTATTTCTGTGGCTCCTCTATATTTAATTATAATAGACATAAAAAGATGAATTAAGTCCATTTGGTGATAATAAAACAACTGAAATAAACAATCTGCTGAAACAAAATCCTACCACAGACAGTATACATTATTGGACAGACAGGCACAATTTGACCAGAGAGACGAGAAAAGTTCACACCAAGTTAACTTTTCCTAAACTTACCTGAGCACATGGCACCAACCTGACCTGAGTATTCCCTTATGCACTTTGCTCATTAACAAGGAGGTTTATTAAAGTTCACATGCAAGCTGACTAATTACAGTCCTCATCTCTCGTGCACTTTTGCAAATATTAAATGGGCTAAATCTTCAGATAGAGACACAGACGCACCCTCAGGGTTTACATAAGAGCAGATGAGCACGCAGGCACTTCCATCTTTCTCAGTAAACTTTAAATACATCTAACTTTGTGCTATTACCCAGACAAAAACCTTCTGACCTATTCTTAAAGCAAAGAAGATTGCTCGTTATTGGAAAAAAAAAAAAAAAACTCATTGTACCCTGATGAACTAAGCATGAGCAATAATTGCTGACTATGTGCTCACAATTCTTAGATAACACACACATACAGAGATGATTGAATAAAGCCTTTGGGTTAAAGATTAATGGAACTTTAAATTATCTGACACCAATGACACACAGTGAGTTTGGGGGAAAATCACACAATTATATGAAAAGTACAATCGGACAGCTGAATTTTGTGTTATGTGGGCTAATTTCAAGATGCACATTTCCTTAGAAAATCTAATCTGTAAGCCATCCCCTGGGGTTAAAAAAAAAAAAAAACAGGGGGGGGGGCTCTAACTGTAGTGCAGTTGTAGTAACTATATATCTCTGATGTAACTTTAGGAAATCTGCGACAGTCTGCCAAATATTTGCATGAAGTGTAAAGCTGTACTTATAAAATCTGGTTTATAATTTTGATAACTGATTAATAAAGGAAAACGTGCTTCTTTATTTACCGTCTTTTTCTGTTCTATAGAAGCGAATGTCTGAGTGTTAGGAAGTTGGTCACACAAAAGGCATCATTTGAAGAAGCAACTTTGAGCTTCCAGAAACCAGTGATGAATATTTCATAACACAATGATTAATCTTTAAAAAAAAAAAAATAGCCTGACTAATGCATGCTTGTTTTCAGCTTAAACATCATTAGAAAGCAAAAGAAGAAAAAGGGAAAAAAAGCACTGTGAGCTTTATGTGGGTTGTGGTGTTAAGACAAAGTCACTTGGTTAAACAACTGAAGCAGCTAAAATGCACCACTGTTGAGTGCTGAGGATCAGATCATTATCACCTCAACAAGCTGATGTAAGGCAGTATGCATGACCTGTGCTCAATCAGTGCTTATTTTCAAGGTGAGTGGGGTTTTATTTTTAGTTTTTTTTTGCTGGAGTTCAAATTTCTGTAAAGGCCATGTTTCGACCTCAAGCTGGGTTTTAGAGCTTCCCTGTATTTCAACATTTAGACCAGGATCAGACCAATACAGAAATCCTGATGGAATAACAATATATTGTTTCATTTCTAGTCATGGCATCATGTATGACAGTGATCAGTTATACAAATAAACAATAAAAAAAAAAATTTTAAAAAGGGAAAGAAGCACAGAGTATTGTTGCTTCAATCTCCTTTTACATTTGGACATGACTTCTAAAACACATAATTATGCATTTAATTAGGCATGGCAAAAAACATAAGAAAATTCACTTCCAACAGAAAACATTGCTACTATCCACATTATTTCACTAACAAAAAACATTTTTTAAAAAATGAATAAATTAATGAATAAATAAGTAGGTCTCTCACACAAATTGTTTTCTGAAAAATAGAATACTGCTCACCTTCTACTACAAAATAAACATGTACTTGGATACACATTTCCTAACATTCAGATTACAGCTCTGCTTGGTTACAATAATCTCTGTCGGAAGAAGATGTGTGTGACAGGCTGTTCTGACCCTGGTTCCCATAGCCCTTAATGACTGCCTGGAGACACCTGGGAGTCACAACCTTGCTCTTGAGAGGGGCCATTGTTCAACCCACCCTCCCCCTCTACTCATTAAATGCTCCATCTTCTTTTCTCTGGACTACAAGAGCTGAAGCTGAGAGAGCTGCCGTGATGCGCTCAGTAAGAAACCTGCACTACAGTCTTTACTACTAATGCCTGAACATGGCAGGTAGGGCACAGTTACCACAATTCCAGAATCCTGAATGAGTGCAGCTCTTCCTCAAGATCTTTGTAGATGCGAGCATCTTGTTGGCTCTGCTATTCTGTCTCTGTTTCCCAGCTCACTCAGCAGCAAAGCTCATTCAGTCAGAGATGACTTGACCTGCCCTCATGACATCGCATTACAATTTCTGCATAGCTGGCTTTTCATCCGGGCACAAGACCACATGACACAGACTGAAAGAGGGCCAACGGAAATCTATGGGAACACAAACCAGCACTGGGAATCTGAGTGCACTCCAACACTCCTCCAGGATTCATTATGATAACGTTTCCAACTACAGGGCTAAGCTGCTTGACTTTGACGAGCATGCTCTCCTGAAGAAGAGTCAGTTATTGAATAAAACCTAAATTCTAAATAATCCTTATTTATCTTATTTTATGCATGACCTTGGCTGTGCCTGTGGCTAAAATGGCCTTAATAAGGACAGAAGATAAAAGATCAACTTAAGTAATTAAAAATGCAGTCCATCCTACATATTTGATCAAGATTAAAGGCATTTGTAAAATGCCGGATAAAAAGTGTAAATATTTGAAAAGACTGGAAGTGGCAGAACAAACTCCACTGCTAAAAATACAGGGATCAAATGGATCAAGGAAAATATTGCTGCAGCATGTAAACACTCATGTTAAAACCTTAAAAGGATACATTCCAGAAAATCCTCCACTTGCACTTTGTTCACTAAACTCTGCAAGTAGTGGAGACAAATGCCATGAAAAGTTCTCACCGACAGTGCTGGTGTGCTGTTTCTATAACAGGATTAACACCTCTTCACTCACTATAAAAGTGTTTTTCATTTATTTATTTATTTAAAATGGACTGCATATTATGCTCCTGCGAAATAATATCTAGAGGTTGTTTAAGAAAACAACTTCTTTAAATAGCATGAAACTAATATAATTTATAATACCCCAAAGCAACCAGGGAATCCGCACCAATGATTTAATATCTAGAAAAGCCAGGTATGGAACACAGACAGACAGTCTGTGGTATGGAAAGTATAGGGTAGACGGCTTGGTCCCTTTTCTGAGACAGCTATAAACAGAAAACATTGCTGTTTTGAATTAAAAAGCTGCACAGTGTTACTTTAGGGCCAGGGGCTATGAACAATCACTGCACAGGAGCAATAAATGAAAGCCTATATGAACTCATATTAA
>JAMQGT020010865.1:0-55115 GCA_024447675.2 Pterophyllum scalare | reverse complement strand
GATGTTATGTTTACACTTCATTCATACATAACAAACTTCAGCAATTAATTTAGTAACATACTTTTTAATAAAAACCAACTTTAACATAGCATGCAGTGAAAGCAATTCTGAAAATCAAAGCTATCAATCTAATGATTAAACACGCTGCGATAAAAGCAACAAAATATAACTTCTTCTTTGCAATGACCGTGCTTCCATGTTCCAAATTAAAGCACACAATCACTAAATACTGGAAAAATTACTTCCTATCTCAGAAGTAGGACCATATGAAGAGTACATGAACAGAGGGTAAATGTTATATAATGTCTTATTTGCAGTCTTGCTCATTTCTTGCTACGAGATTTCTTCTGCAAGTGTGCAAGCTCAAACACGAAGTTCAATCTGGCTGCTCACTTTTTTCTTTAGAATACTTGCAACCATATATTACATGTGTAATTGGCACAAAGGTGACTGGGCTTTTGCCGTCAGAGCTCCCAAACTACGGAAATCTGCTCGATTCAGACAGAAAGGAAACTTCTTATGGTCTTTTAAATCTTTTTAAATCTTTTCTTTATTGATAACTTCACTGTCAACAATAACTCACTCCTAGTTGATCTGGGACCACCTGATGTAACAGCCAATACAGGATTAATAGTACAGGCCTCAGCCTACTGAGCCTATGCAAAAAAATGTAATTAATGAAGATAAATGAAGTGTTTGCCCTTTTTGTGTCTATCTGTAAGCAACCGTGTTCTTTTTATGCTGCAAACAAAAGAGCACAGTGAAAGTGAAAGCTGAGCCATTTTAACACAAACTCTGGAATTTTCTGGAATTCCCCTTTTCGCATGTTGCTGAACAACATGCGAAAAGAGGGCCAATATCAATTACAAAAAAAACCCAAAGATTTAGCAGAGAGAGAGAGAGAGAGACTTAGCATCACTTACACCACCTTCTTGAAAATTTCACATCCAGGGTTTGGATTGTATTAGATGAGCTGATGATTTTAGTCTGCAGTTTTAGGTCAAATCATCTTTTGGGCTGACTGAAGTCATGTGGAGTAATAGCAAATTCATAATTAATTTTTGAATTATTTGACTCTTTTATTTAAACTGACAGTTATGAAGAAGCTGTAAAGACACTGCTAAAGGCTGTTTGTTCCTGAGATGTGGCATTTAGTGAGATTGTAAGTGAAAGAGACAAGCACACTGCAAGAGAGATGCAAGCAAGGAATACTGCTTTCTCTTTAAAGCCACAATACTCTTGTGAAGTATTTTCACAATATAACTAATCTCTTTTCATCTTATGATAATATAAAACTGGGTGGGAGATGAGCCTATAAAGTCTTACCCTGTCACTGGAAGAGAATTTAATACAGCGAGGATCATCTTTAATAACTTTCTTCACCTCCTTCCATGTAGTTGTCAGAGTAATCTGCAAAAAACACAAAAAAATAACCTTTTTCAACAATGCCAGTGATCAAGCTATAGATCTAAGACTCAATGACTCACAGTCCACAAACAGACAACATATAAAATTACTTTTCCAGGTGACTTTGGCACTTTTTCCTGTCTCGAGTTTTCACTTCTTACCATGCTGGTCTCAGTCCAGCAGCTGTCTGAAATGTTCTTTCTTCTTCTTGGCCAGCGCTTCTACGTGTTCATTAAACAGCTTCTCCTTCTCCTCTCTCTCCAGCAGCGACGCTGACTCCCAGCGATGGTCTTTCCGCAAGTTACGACGTGTGTCTGACCATGTTGCATCAGAAGACCGTACCTGAAGAGGGAATACAAAAGCACATGTGAAAATGTGGGAAAACAATGCTGAAAGGGATCAAAGTTTCTTGAAAAAACAAACATCCAGTACGATCATCCCCTGAGGAAGCAACACATGAACTGTAAAATCTCAAACGCCATTGTGCTTGGTCCAAATGGCAATTTTTTCCCCACTTTATAAATCTTTTGAAAAACTTAAGTCAAAGTTTTGACATACACAGATTACAAATTAATGAAACTCACACATGATATGAGGAGCATGTGTTTTATCACACTCCAGTGTTTCACGAGGGAACTTAGGAAGCTGCAGAGCACCTCACCATATCAGACATAAGAGCTTTGAAATGCTGGATGGCCTCCTCCCTCTTGTGCTGTTCCCTTTCTCGGTCAATCTCTTTGGTCTGTTCTGATCGGGCCTTCTGTACCTCCCGCTCCCTCTCTCTGAGACTGGCCTCGATACGAGCCTGCCGCTCCAACTCTCGCTCCTTCTCGATGTCCACATTCTGTAGGTGACAGCAAAAAAAGCATGTGTGAGTTTCTTCTGGTATGAGATTTCATGTGCTGTGTGAGATGAATTGCATTCAATTCTCTCTTTTAGAAACGTAATTCTTATATGCTGGTGCCATATCCATCAGGTACATGTCCAGTTAGTAAACATTCAATGTGTTACACATGTACCTCCCTAAAAGAACAACGATTACTGAAATGGTTAATTTAACACTGCAGCTGCTCTCTAACACATCAGATTCCAGCACATAAACCCTGACGTCATCCTTCACAAAGCTGCTCCTACCTTGGCTTGTTTTTCCATGAACTGTTTGAAAAGTTCTTCTCTGAGTGCAGAGCTCTCCACAGCCTTGTATCGCGGGTCAGTCTCTAGCCTCTCTTTCACTTTGCTCCACCGCTGGCCTCCCTCTATGTGCTGCTCACTTAGAAGATCAAAAAAGTCCTGCTTGACCTTGAAGAAAACACAAACACACCAAACTTGAATATAAATCTGTGTTTAAAACAACGTCAGCAGCAGAGAAGCAACCCTGGTGATGATACAACATTAAAGACAGGTCAAAAGGATTTATGATGAGCGCTAAGCGAGGCAGGTGCCACACTTTGATTTTTAGGTGTGAGTGAATGTTACCTTCTCTCCCCTAGATTTGGAGTCTTCTTTTTCTCTCTTCCTCATAGCAGTGATGAATTCCATGAAGATAGCCTCCCTGTCCTTCATCTTCTCTATGGTCTTAAATCGGGGATCTCGGCCGTGCTTCACTGCAAATTCACTAAATGTTGTTCTGTAAAAATGTTTTAAAAAAACAGCAACACTGCAGATTTTTAAAAAGCAAACTGATGCACTACAAATATCTTTAAAAAATCACTGAGAAAGAAACTGCAAAAACTGTTCAATAGAATGTGTGAAACTCTTCTTCTGTGCTTATATAACCATATGAAAAAAGCTTGAAAACCTACTCTGAAACAAAGGGTAATGTAATAAGACTTTTCTTTGAGGATATTCACAGATCTCACTGAATCCCAGTGGTTTTACAAACCCTATGAAATGTAATAAAGGTGAACTGTCCAGCTACCTTGGTGTGAGCTTCGCCTCCTCCATCATCCTCCTGAACTCATCTTTGGCCTGCATCAGCTTGTTCTTCTTCTCTTTCCTTTCCTCCTCCGCTCGTGTCTTTACATATTGATCAAAAACCTGAAGGGGACACAGTTTCACAATGACTATGCATGAAAGTGCAATAGCTTAGAGTAAAGAGAAATGGGTAATAAAAAAGAAATAACCTGTTTCCTTTCTTTTGGGTTCAGCAGTAGGTAACGTGGGTCAAAAACAATCTTATGGAGTTCTTTGTCCCAAGTTGAGAATGCAGACACCTATAGGCAGGACAGACACTGACATCAGACAGAAAACTAAGCCATGATCATATTTTACAAAAGCCCAAAATATTTGACTATTCTGAGCATGTTCAGTAGAAAGAAAATCTCAACACTTTTAGGTAAAATGAACAGTTTTCTCAAACTCATTGTGATAAAATGCATAAAAAGTGTCAAACTGTGTGTTACCCCTCTCTCCAACAACATTTCTTTGAACTGGGTCATCCTGGCCTCTAATGGCACTATAGCTCTTTCTCTCGCTGCTCGGAGCTCTGCCTCCATTGCTGCTTCCTTCTCAGAGTCTGCCTCCTTCGTGTCCTCCTTCCTATGAGGGTGAAAACACAAAGGTGGTGGTGAGAGAATTATAAATATAAAAACAAGGTTACTAAATGGAAAAGGAGGTATGAGATACAAAAAGAGAAAGAAAAATTAATTTTCACAGAGATGGGACTTACTTCCTCTTTTTGGCTTTGGTTGGCTCCTCATCTTGATTCTCTTCGGTAGCGATGGATAGTTCTGGGTCCTCCTTGCTGACACCTGTGTGTGAACACACAGACACAAAACAAAGATTGTTAATTTACATGTTTTGTTTTGTTTTTGTTAAAAAAGGGGCAAAAAAGATGTTGATTTAAACGGAAATACACTGCTGTCTCATTATTATGACAACTCAACATCAGTTGTCTTTATTATTGTGAGGAGGTGGAGGTGAACATTCAAATTTGTGAAAAATGTCTGACTGGGCATTCGAACCAGAGACTGTTCCCCTTCTGCTTTGTCAAAATAAAGAAAACATTTCTTTGCCTTTCTTAACTTAAAACTTTCCTATATCGATACTCACAGTAAGCAAACACTGTTTAATATCAACATCTGCCCACACCTGTTTTCTTGTTTTCCTCCAGACCTCTCTTATGTGGCGGCTCCTGGATGTGCTTGTCAACATCAGCTCGACCAACCAGCTCCTCGGGGCGGTCCCACATGGAGAGTCGTGTTGTTGGATTGTAGAAGAATACGCGATCATCACCTGTCCATACCACACACCTAATGCGGATTAATGGACACAGAAGAGAAAAAAATAAAACATTAAATTATTATCTGGGTTGTACTATAGAGGAAAGTGTGCTGTGATATGCTGGGTTTATACCATGGTGTGCCAGGAATAGGGTTGGTGGCTACAGGCCTGGCCTTCTGAGCTGCTTTTTCCTCCTCGTCATCTCTTCTTCTTTTGGCTCCTTGACAAAGAGAGGCAAACAAGAAGTGGTTCTCACTGGTACTGCTACATCCAGATGGTTTACTGGATTTTATCTGATCACCTTCACGATGCAAGTGGATAATTCTGATAATCAAATACCTCCTTCTCATTATTAGTGTTTTCCATTTTGTTCTCCTTATCCTCCATCTCCATTGCCTCAGCTTCCTCCTGGGCCAGTCGGCTGCCTTAGCCTTTTCTGCTTCTTTCTCTGGGGGGGGGGGGAATACACACTGTGAGATAACTAAAATTTGACTTTACATCTTTGATGTTGAAGTGGTTACAGCTTTTGACTTTGGTAATGCTGAGAACTGAGCAACTGTATTTTAATTAGCAGCTTCCACCAGATGATCTGGAACCTGAAAATCTCAGCAGAAGGATTGGAAAATTAGCACATGCAAGCCTCCGGCTAACACATCATACCTGGTTATTGTGAGCATGCACTCTTTGGCCAGTTCTATCAGGTACACCTTTCTAGTTCCGGGTTGGACCCCTTTTTGCCTTCAGAACTGCCTGAATTCTTTTATGGCAAAGATTGCAAAGCTGGCACAACCGCATATAAAATACCAGCACACAACCACAGTGGCAACTACCACACATAGTCCAAAGCGACACATAGCATGAATGCTGTGACACAAATTCGGGGTTGTGTGCAAGAGCCCCGCAAAGACCCAGTCTGAAATCTGATAATTAGCGAGCATCTAACCAAGCTAGCTCTCTCGAGCAGCTCCAAAACAGAACCAGCTTCATGTGGTGGATAACATCAGGATGCAGTTGGATTTGAGCTTTGACTCCTTCAAAGAGTTCAGCTTGTTTTTGGCAAACAGTTGCTGAAGTCTGATGTTATACACCACATGTAGGTGTTCTTAATCTACTGCACTGATACTGAACTTTATTGGGAGTTTATTGTAGAATTTACTGAGTTTTGGAGTTTGTTCGTCTTTGTGTTTCTCCCAGTTGATGTTCATGTGTGTCCTTAATATTACACACATTTAGCACATAATGCTACTGTCTTGTGAACAATTGGTTGTTGAATAAAATTTTTTAAACAGTATCTTTTGTTGAGTTTTTATTACACCAACCAGTCACTCTAGCACCTTGAATCTTGCACCTGAAAGACTCTGAAAAAACTAAAACTAAGCATTAAACCAAAAATAAAAACTAATAAAAATGAGCAAAAACCAGTCTGAAAACTAACTAAAACTAACTGAATTAGAGAAAAAAGTAAAAACAAACTAAAACTAAACAATAATGTAAAATCAAAACTATAATAACCCTGTGTGAAACCAAAAATAAGTTATGTATCTATGTATTTTTCTCTCTTTCCTCCTGATTTTTAAACTCCAACTGCATCCATTTATGTTGCACCTTACACACTAGAAGCTATACGCAATCATCTCACCACATCAGCACAGCCTACCTTTCTCCACCAGAGCCTGTGGTTTCTCCCAGGTGGACTCCAGCGTCCGGTTGTTGTAGTAGTACGTCTTCCCATCTGCTGTTTTGCTGCTCTGACCACTCGGGGAGCTGCAATGATCCAGCCATGGAAGCAGGAGCTGCTGAAAGCGTCGGCTGGGGGTGCGTCACTGGAAACTAACGGCGGCCCCATACCAGGAAGCATGCCTGATCAGTCATAGAGGAAAGAGAGACCACTGTTGGCTGAGCGGCATCTTTATGTCTGAGCCGATCCATAGTAGTTGCAATGGCATTAATTTAGACATCAATGAAGAAGATGTCATCACCCAAGCTATTACCCACTTGTGGTGATAATAGTAATAATAATAATAATAATAAATGTCTTAGTAAAACCAGAGCCATGACAGACTCACTGCTAACTAAAAAGGCTTGTCGCTGTGACCATTTTTCTGCTTATTGAGCAGAGCAAGATGAGTGAATGAAATTTTTAAAGAGAGAGCGCTAGGGTATTATGATTTTGTGGAAGAAACTCTTCAAGTCTAAAATGCCTTGAACAAACAACTACATGACAATGAAAACAGCCCACATACACAAACAGACAAATACAGCAGTGACCACAAACACACAACCATGCCACAAAGGAAGATGACCACAAGAACACATCATGTGGCCCTAACCATTACACTGCCCTACCCATTTCAAGCCCTGCTACACAGTAAGACTGGCCTAAAAAAAAAAAAGTCACTCTTTTACCAACTGTTTAGAGTTCGAGCAACCACACGGCTAAAAATGACTGAACCGAACAACCAACAACTTGGTGAAATGCAACAATTTAGATCAGTAAACAGCAAAAAAACAAACTAATCCCTACCAATCAATCAAAGAAAGCTAAATGCTGTTTTTGTTCTCATACATTTGCTTTACAAATAATTGGGGATGGCAAATTTTAGTTATGCAAAAACTGGAATACAAAGATGGGAATGAAATACTGCATGTGGCTCTATCTGATCATTTAATGTCAGTTGTAATGGAAGGAATTTCACCAGTGTACACCGAATGGACCACGTTCACAGCATTCAATACCATGCCACTGTTTGTGGGTCCGCATATACACCATACTACCCATGTAGTTCACACATTCACTACCATGCCATCTACTGTAGCATCTCGAGAGGCGAGCGGCTGGGTGTTTACCGTTGGCGCTGGGGCCTGCCTTTACACAGGTTGCATCTACTATCTGCATCATTGCTACACCTGCAAGAACAACGGACAAGCAAGCATCTGGTTGAACAAAGAAGGACACTAGACATCAGCTACCATGTTGTGTGACAGCTCGTGTATGTGTAGCCCAGTTCAGACAAAACGCACAGGCAGATTTTTTTTTCAGCCTCTGTTGACAACTGTGTGTCTTTATTATTTAAAAGATGTTAGAAATGAGCAGTACAGTCTAACCTGAGGCCCTTTTGAAGGCTGTTAGAGTGAATGCATAATAACACCATCAATCGGGAGATTCCAAGTCTCATATTTGTCATCTGTCCTAACATTGGATTGCAAACTGAGATTTTGCTCTCCTTATGCTCACAGGCCTAGAGACTGGTCCGTGACCTCCTGGCAACTTCCAGTTGCAAGGGAACTTGTTGGCAAGTGCTTGCTGGATGAGACTGGGTGAAATCGGTAACAAAAAAAACCTTCTTGTAATTGCTTTGGTCGCCAACAGATTGTGGTGGCCGCCTATAGTTTGTATGGAAAATGCTGATTCATTTTCAATAACTTGCAAACTGCTCGCTCAGCGCTGAGTGAAACTGAGAAGTGCCACACAAGCCAGAAACAGAGACTGTTCACCTCCAAAGTAAAAACTGTGCCTTTTGAAACGTGCTGGTTGCAGCAGTAAGGAACAATCTCTCTGGTTTGTGATGGCACTTTTTCAAGTTTCACTACAGCTCAGACAGCTAATAGAAGGTGTGTGCAGACAAATAGGCATCTTCCATGCAAACTACAAGAGACTGCGGCAATCTTATAGTTATCAAAGATATCACAAGGAGGCCTTTGGTGCAGCACCTTCTCTGCAACAGATTTAAGTCAGCAACAGACTGCAACCATTTGTCAAACGGTTGGGGAATATCCATTTTTCCCCTAGCAACCTGTGGTCAAGATGGTTGCCAAATGATCTCTAGGCCTGCATGACTGGGGCCTAACATTCACTGTCTGTTTGCTATGTAGTGTGTAAAAAAGCAGTGATCTGGTGTTGTTTAATAACGTCTTCTTTGAGCAATCCTTTTAAATGTTTAAAAAAAAAGTTTTTTAAAAAGCTACGACTCACAACATTGATTATATTTAAATCACGTGCGGTGGCTGTGCTGACCGAACATTCACGTTTGATTACCACATTAGGCCTGGAGTCCAAAGAATGGTATTCAGGACAAAGCTACACCCTAGTACCAGACCTACATGTGTATTTTGCATACTTGAATTGAAAACATAAGTACACCCAAACATTTTCTATGAACTTATATACAAGAAAATATACTGCACTGTAAAAGAGCCTCACAGCAACAGCAGCAGGCTGAGGTGGACAAAACATGTAAAAATATGGCCTGATGAGGCAGAATACTGATTATAGTAAATAAATAGCAGGATCAAACGTATTCATGTTTAATTCTCACCTGGTAGAGGGATGTGCATGCCTGGCAAAGGCACCCTGAAAGGTGGCACCATAACAGGAGGGAAGGCAGGTATGGCTGCGGTGGGCTGGGCCACACTGTGAGGCAGGGCTGCTGGCAGCAGTGGCACAGTCTGAACTGCTGTAACAGGTGATGGCACCGTGGAAACAGTCACCACAGTGACTGGAGAAACAGCAACAGATGAGGTCACTGTGGGAATAGGGGGGAGGTCTGCTACAACGGTTGCTTTTGGGAAAGGAAAAAAAAAAAAAATTTTAGTTTTACACTCGCTGTGTGTATGTATGGGTGTGTGTGTGTATGAGCAATGTCGATATAGGACTGTGTGTTTACCTGCTATGCTCACAGAGGGGGAGTGGGTGGTGATGGAGTCTGGACTGGAGGCGAGTGTGCGGGATGGGGTTGAGGAAGGGGCCTGAGTAGAGGAGGCTGCTGCTGCTGCTGTGCTTGCTGTAGTGTTGACACTGCTTGAGCTGGCAGCTGCAGTCACTCCAACACTTGCCCCTGAACCTGAAGCCCCAGCCCCTGCCACAAGAAGAGGGTTGAGTTCAGACTGCTGGATGATCTTCACACCATCAGGTTTAGTCCATGATGACTCTCTGGTCCTGGCATTGTAGTAATATGTCTGTGAAAGGCAAACAGTAAACGGAATATAAAGCTGAGGACTAATTTGCTATTTGTCATTTGATCCTATAATCATAGGCTTTTTTTTTAATATGGTGATTAAAAAAAAAATCAGTGTTTTTTTTATCATTACCAAAAAAAAACTTAAACAGTCTGATACAAGAAATATTAATTAAACCTTTTCATAATGAATTAACAGTAATTAATTACAAACATTTAATCTCACGGCAGCATAGCTCTTATTTAAGGTTAACAGCAAGAGTGAGAGGTAAGGTTTACAAGATGGTAGTGAGAACTGCTTTGATGTATGGTTTGGAGATGGTGGCAAAGGCAGGAGGTCTAGTTGGAGGTTTTCAGTGGGAGTGGCCAGAATGGACAAGATTAGGAATGAGCTCAGGTTCAACAGTTTGGAGACAAAGTCAGAGAGGGAAGGCTGAGATGGTTTGGACAGGGGCAGGGGAGGTGCAGAGGAGGGATAGTGGATATACTGGACAAAGAATGTTGAAGATGAAGGCAGGAGGAAAACAGTAAAATCTCACAGGAGGTTTATGGATGTAATGAAGGAGGACATGCAGAGGGTTGGTGTGACAGAAGCCTCTTTTCCACTGACGGGGTTCCCGTGCCAGTATTTGAACCATTCAGCGGTTTTTCCACCAGGAACACACTCGGTGCTCAGCCGGACAACGGGTTCAATTCCGGCCTACAAGCTAGCTGGTCTCAAACCAAGAACATGTGACGAAAGCGGTAGAAGGGCGTGACTCTGCCGTCTCAATGTAAAGTTTTCTACTGCTATTTCACTGCATGGTGTGTATTACATGAGAAAAGCGTTGCGATTTTTATGGCTGTGAATTAGGTTGGGCCCTAAGGCTGAACTTGCTGCTTTGCATCAGTTCATATCACAGATAAAAGGACGCAAAGTGCGTACTTGTCGTCTTGCTCGTAATCGCTGTCTGTGTTTACCTCTGTGCTGCACACAGATGCTGCAGTAGTTTGGACCATAAAATGTGTTCGCAGCACAAGAAAGGGGAGCGTGTTCTCCCACGTTTGTGCCCTTCGGCTTCCGTGTCCAGACGAAGACCCTCCCACACTCATACGTAGAGGATCAGTTCACAAAGCGCGGTGGAAACGCAGGCTTGTTCTTAAGCATTTCGCTGGTTAATTGGAACCAACACCAGCACTGGCATGAGCACCAGCACCTCGGCAATGGAAAAGTAGCAAGAGTAGGATGCTAAGGATAGGGTGAGATGGAGGAAGATGATCTGCTGTTGTGACCCCTAAAGGGAGTAACTGGAAGAAGAAGTAATGAAGAGACTCGAGGTGGCACATGTCAACTGACTACACTCATAAGGTAGGTCTGGATTTACAAATTCTGTAAATATATCAATTTAAAAAGCTGAGTGCCAAGTATCAAAAATTACAATGAGTTGATCGTGATGGCAATATGTTAAAAAACTGTAAGTAATAGCCTTGTCCTCTTGCAACTGTGACCTGAATGCAAACAAAGTATAAGCTTAATTTACCAATATGGAAACGGCTGAAGTCTGATAGCTGGGCTTCTAGGGAAAGCACCTAATAGTTCAGATGGTGCTCAACCAAGACTCCTTGTTCCATCTACCAACTAAGGAATGTAGCTAAGTTTTTAAAAGCTCATAAAATGCTAATGCATATATCTGTTATTAAAGATGAGGCAAATACATGATCTCACTCAGGCTCCTCAAACCCCACAACATCCCTGTTTAATTAGAGAAGGTGGAGATGATTCTACAAAAGCTATGCACATATAACTTCCAACCTAATGTTAAACAAAATAATTTTATGATTTACTGTCTTTCCCCCAAAGCAGGTTGATTGAGTGTCCTACAATGTGACACGACAATTCTAAATAAAGAAATCATATTATTGAAGACCTGCTTTAGTGTAATAGAGTTATTTATTACACAAACCAGTTTGGAATTGCCTGCTATCTACTTTCCACCATACCTTCCCTCCTTTGGTGTCTTGTTCTCTACCCAGATTTCTCAGCGGGATCTGGTGCAGGGTTGGGATCTGGGATGGGGGCGTCCCGAGGAAACAGCATTCCTGGTGGAGGTGGCAGCTTCTCAGATGGGAGGGGAGGGGCGGAGTCTCTGCGTGGACGGAGAGCCCCATGTTTAGCTTTCAAATGTGGGGCAGGAGTGAGAGTGTGGATTTTACCGTAAGACACTGTATCCTCCAACATCGTGTGTCTTGTAGAGGATACAGTAAGTATTCCTAGTGGTGTTGAGCAGTCCGCTCATCCGTCAAAGCTAGATGCCTGTTTTTGGATTCAATTAGGAGAATATGTTACATCATTATATCATACAAAGTACAGTGTATCAAAAAAGAATTAATAATAACAATACAAAGATTACACATATGCCTCCTTACTGTCTCCCTCTCCTTTAAGAGCTAATACTGCTGTTATGCAGTAACAAGAAAAGGAGAAAGGACTAAAGCTTTATTTATGGTTCAGTTTCTTTGCAGAATGTACCTGCACCTACACGGCTGAATTGAATGGGAGTTTCAATAACCAACTGTGAATGATGTTACATTGAAAGATACTTTTTTCTTTCACTTATTCTAACACACACTTTCAACAGAAATGTGACCACATCTGCCACGACAGGGTCACACTTCCATAATGAAGATCATGCTTGTTTGTAAAAGGATGCGAGCAGTCGCCTGCAGGTGGGGAGGCCGTGGGTCGATGACATCCCTCCTGGTGGAGGGATTGGCAGGACGTGTTTGGGTCAAAGGGAGGGAGGCATCCAAAGGGGGTCGTAGAGGGGCCCCCTCATCATCCCAAAAGGAGGCGGTGGAGTGGCCTGAGCAGTAGTGACGGCCTCTACGTAACACTGGGGTCTGTGCAGGCGCAGGTGCAGGGGCAGGGCCACGATCGCACCGCCTGCTGCGCCATTCTAGTACAACAAAATAGACACAGTTACAATTTGTGCTCAATGCCACTTATGACCAATACTAACATGACACTACATGTACGTGGATTTCCTTCTAGAAAAGTGCAGAAGAGCTGTAATACTTGAAATTGACTGTAACTACAGAGTAATTAATCATGTCATTAGAAGTCTACTAAGGTTTAACATATAAGGTCAGAGAGCGATTTCACACTGATAACACCATTTTTTTCAGCTGCCATTCTTCGAGTCATTTAGAAATAGATTATCGGAAATTTTCCACCTTAACTATCCATCACAATAAGAAGCTAGAAATATACACCAGAAAACTGACGGCATCTATAATATCATTATATTGTAGTTTTACAGTGAAAGAAGCTTTAGTGAAAGCCAGGAAAGGTTAGCAATGAATGCAAAAACTTTGTTTGTTTTTGTGATATATTTCTATTGACTAATGTGGAGGAGGTGCAGAAATGGGTTCTTGAAGACAGCAGTGTAAGAAGTACAGAGAGCTATTAAAAAAGTGAAAGCCACAGTACCACAACTGAAAAGCACTCTGTTACAAGTAAAGTCCTACTTTCCTAAAGTTTTTCTTGGTAGCTGAACATTGCAAAACAATGACAAACTCATCAAACTGGGGCTTTTGCACATTATTATGTACCCATTTCTGAAGCGCATTGTGATTATGGTGAAAATCTGTTTAGATCACTGTTTCCCACACAAAAAACTTATGAGAAACCAATTAGAGAATTTATAAAGACTCAAAACTATGAGCAGAATTGATAATAAAATCTTATCAATATCCATGCCCTAAACTTAAGCCCTATGGCTCCAGAAATATAATTATAAAACATTCGTACCACCCAGTAATTACCAAAGCCAATGGACTATTTTTTTGTTGTGTCACATAAAATGTTCAAAGATGCTGCGAACTGAAAGCACTGAAAACAATTTTAGTGAAAATGTCTGCTTCTCTGGCAAAAAGGCTAAACAAATTTATAAAAATAAAAAAAATAAACACTGAGACCAACACTGCAACCAAACTGCTATTTTAATCATCAAATGCCAAAATTTTACAATCAGTGCATTCTTAAAGTATCTATCAGACACCAGCATGGACTGTATTGTATGCTACACTAGTGGATTATTATTACTGATGCATCAACATACAAACAGCATGCAAGAATTGTAAATATTGCTCATTTTAGTCGTTTTATCTACTAACAGCTACCTTAAGTAAGTGTATAACACATTCATTACATCGAGATAGACTTAAGAGTCCAAAGCTACATTACAGTAACTTGTACTTATGGCTTTCAGATGCACGCACTTTATTAAGAATACCTTAGGATTGTACTTAGCACTTAGAGTGGATTTACTTTATTACTATGCATTGCTGTTTGAAGATGGCTTGACGTGGATGACGTGTTGCCCACTCAGCCTCTGTGCTTTTTATAATCCCTCACGTCTACATGTTGAACTCTTCAGGGTCATACCCGCTTGGATGTGCATGAACACAAACACTCGTTGAACAGCTAACAGAAACCCCAGTCAGTTTAAAACTACTGCTTACCAATGATTTTAGCATATTTTTGCTAGCTGGGTATAATTTCAAATTTAAGCCAGGAATGCATGCTTAAAAGTCAGCAGCTACATTTGAGCGCAAACCCATAGCCTGGGGATTCAGGCGGCCCTATGTGAGAGGTAAACATCTGTCTGTTTAATCTGCCTGCCCCGTGTTTACCGCGTGCCGGGAGCGGAGAGCAGAAAGCGAACCGCGCTTCAACGCGGAGGCTAGTTAGCTAGAGGCTAGTTAGCTGGCGTGGCTACATTCACATTCAAGAGCACCGCTTATCACAACCCCCGCACCACAAAGCACGCCGACTAGCTGCATATTAAACGTCGGTTTGCGCTTCATATTACACTCGGCTGATAACCATTTTAGCACTTTACTTGCTGCTAGCTGACCTGTTGTCGTTGAACCCGATAGTCTCGCTCTCTGCCTGGTCCGCCATTACAGGAAAATGTAACTGCTCTCTTCCTGGAAACGCCCCTTAGTGGTACTTACTTCTCCTATTCGCCAAGCGTGAACATCAATCACGATGCAGTTCGAGTTGCGTGGACCGTGATTGGATATTGCCATTCTCGCGAACGTTCAGTAAAGAGTTCATTGGTATGTTTGGATCCCATTTTTCACAATGTCTTTGTTCACTCGGTGGTCGGTGCTGGTGAAAATAAGGTGCAGTCTAATCACCGCTGATTTTTACATTTTACTGGTGTTCTAGTGGAAGGTGTTCTGTTTCGTGTACGCCTGCTGACATGGAGCTCCTCTACTTTAAAGTAGCGACATTATAACGCAGTGGGAAAGTCTTGGAAGGCCTGCATTTAGAAATATACTCATACCTAGTTGCATGATATCATGTTAAAAGCACTAGTAAATATTATCAACAGCTCTTTTCAGACTGGCGTTTTCCCCGTTTCTCTCAAATGTGCTGTAATCACACCGCTGCTGATTTGTTGTTGTTTTTTTTACTTAGATCCATTGGTAATTAATAATTACAGACCTATTTCTAACCCTTCTTTCCTCAGCAAAATACTTAAAAATATTTTCATAAAAAACTGAATGAATACCTTTCATCTCACAGTATTTATGATAAGTACTAATCAGTTTTCAGAAACAGATCTTAGTAAAGTCATCAATGGCCTGAAGATCAACAGTGGTTCACAGTTTCAGTCTTAGTTCTGCCCTATCTCACTCCTGCTTTTGACACTGGATCAGGGCATTTTAATCCAAAGGCTTCATGATTCAATTGGTTTAACAAGGTCAAATTCTCAATTGGTTCTCACCATACCTGGAGGTTAGAAGTTTTTATGTTTCAGTTAGTAGTTTTAAATCTGCCGAATTCAATCAAGGGTTCCTCAATGTTCAGTCCTTGGTCCATTACTCTTTAACCTTTACATGCCTCTGCTTGATACTTTCATATAATCAAAATATATCCTATCATTCTTATGCAGATGATACACAGTTGTACTCATCATTTTCCTCTGATGAGCTAACTCCTGTTCAAAAACTAATGGGATGCATTGATGACATTAACTGCTGAATGTCTCAAAACTTTTTAGAACTGAACAGAGACAAGATGGAAATATCTGTTGTTGGTCCAAAAAGTTCAGGACAGAAAATATGTTCATATTTATCATCCCTTCCTCTAAAACACTGAGCAATTCAGGAATCTCGCCATTAGTTTGGACAGTGGTCTCAGTTTTGATGATCATATTGATAAAATTATCCATGTGTGTGAATGTTAACTTGTATTCTATTTCTTTGTAGTTTTGTTTTGTTGTATTTATTGCCTTAATATATTGTTGACCTATGTAGTTCATATCTTTCATGGTAAGCACATTGAAATTACATGTAGTGAAATGTGCTATGTAAATAAAATTGACATTGACAAGATGAGTCACAGGATTCATGTACAGGAAATGCTTCAAGAACTGATTAGTTAATTGCAGCAGATCATATTGTTGTTTCTATGCAGCCCCTCTCACACCAAGGCAATCTCAACGGAAACTCAGTGTTGTGGTAAAGCTGAAGCAAACCATAAACATCACATAGAGCTCCAATAAATACCATCAGAAGTAATGGAAAGTGCACAAGAGAAGTGAAGAAGTGATCGCAGGCAGGGTGGAGCGGGTGGAGATGAGTGTTGGGGTGATTTGTGACAGAAGGATAGCAGCAAGAGTGAAAGGGAAGGTTTAAAAGATTGCAGTGAGACTTGCTGTGATGTATGGTTTGGAGACAGTGGCACTGAAGAAAAGACAGGAGCTGGGGTGGCAGAGAGGTATTAAGATTTTTGCTGGGAGTGAGCAGGGTGGACAGGATTAGAAATGAGTACATCAGAAGAACAGCTCAGGTTGAGCAGTTTGGGAAAAAATTAGAGAGGCAAGGCTGAGGTTGTTTGGACATGTGCAGAGGAGGAATGGTGGATATACTGGGCAACGGATGTTGAATATTAATTTTCAGGATACTTACAAGTGCCAAGACATCATCTTTTCACCTTTTCTTATGGCAAAGAAAACTCCACTCATATTAAAGTAACAAAAAAACTATTTAGAGACTTTCTTCTAGAAGTACTTCATACGTCTACGCTCAGCAGACATCTTGGTACCATATGTTTTTAAACCCATCCATCCATTGTCATATAAAATCATCAGTCCAATATGATAAAATTGCTAGTTTTACCCTAAAACAAAGTTTTCCACTGGAATTTCTACTTTAACTACTATGTTTGCTGTTGCTGAATTCTCCCATAGAGCTCAGCTCCAAACTCTTTAAACAGTATGTCTCTCTGTATTATGACTACAGTATGAAATAGTTCTTACACATTTACAGTTTGAAGTACATCTGTCAGTGTGTGCTCAGCATCTCCTAGCATAGTCCAACCACATCAATGTCTTCCTCACATTCGTTGTCCTCGCTTCCGTTTTAAGACAGCTGCTGATTGGTGATGATGCTGGGCTGTGTATGGCTCTCTGATGTGAATGAACCATTGAGGACTTTGTTACTGCTGTAAGACTGATAATGCACCTGCTGCACTGTTTCCCTGCTGAGGGAGGCCGGTGCAATCTGGCCCATCTGCAGGTGAGCACAGTGGTGTGTCCTCTGTTCTTCCATGGAGCTGCTGGCATTTGGGTATGTGCAATAAAGGTTGACATATACACACAGAAAGGTAATTAGAAAATGCAACAGTGAAAGCAAATGCCCAGTAGCTGTGAATTATGAGAATCTTTACACCCCGTTAAAGAACTGTGTAACAGTACATATACAGCGTTTGGCCACAGCATTAAAACCACCTGTTGAAAATTGTCTTGGTTGCTCCTCACGTTGCCAAGAGAGTTCTGAGCTATCAGAGCACAGACAGTAGACCTGCTGGGTGTCCTGTGGTGTCTGGCCGAGTAACACTAACTGTGGGTTGTGGGTTGAGGCCTCTGTGGATGCAGCTTGTTTTTTGAGCAGCTTTCACACACAGTCCCATTGTCTCTTACTAGGATGGCAAAACTGGTCTGGGTGATTTTCTGGTTTTTAAGGGGGCCGCAGCACTCTTAACTTTGGGAACCACTTGGGGCCAGGCCAGCACATAAGGGTCACTGTCACGGTTCTTCAGCTGTTTCTGAGCATCTTTTGTGGTTTAGCAGGATTTACTGTCCTGCTAATGTTTATTTTACCGCTCCGTGCACTAAATCACCAAATTAACAATTTTCTGCAGCATTAATGTTTTGTGAAAATGTTGAATTTGACTGTCATATTTTTACATTCTTTATAGATTTTAATCACCATATTCTCAACATCATCATACTCTGATAACGGCTGTGATTAGACTGAGCAGCACACTTATGGTTCATTTTTGTGTGGAAGAAGAGTCACATGACCCACAAAATCCCCATGAAATGTCAGAAATGCTAATTCAAAAATTATTCCGAGCTGTAATTAATTAGTAGTTAGAACAAATTAGAATATGTGGGATATGGAAATAGCAACACAGAAAATAAAGAAGGCTGTCTGAAATATTTCACTGTGGGTGCCTAACCTTGAATGGTGAATCCAGAAGCCAGAGTTAGAGCCCATTAGCCAGTATGGGAGAACACATGGGTAGGCAATAGGGGGACACGGACACATGGTGGGACACGGACACATGGTGGGGCCCGGCCACATTGGCTGAGCTAAAGACGGAGTCTCCTTTGTTTCTGACATTAAAAAGGGAAACACTAGACTCATGGAGCTGTCCTCCTGCCTGTCCAGCTTCCTGCTCTGGGGCAAAATCTTTTCTGAGTGTCCTCTTCCTGGGGTGATACTCGTAATCTGGCATGATAAAACAAAGAAGAGAGCCAGTGTAAATGGAAAATAGATCCATAGTCACTCTGCAATAAACATTCAATACACTCTAATCTACTGTTTTGCTTCATACCAGGGAACTGCTGACTAAGGATGTCTTTCAATTTCTTAGGCGCATCAAAATAAGGCTGCTTCTGTTTCTCACTGAGTTTGGACCACTCCAACCCGAGTTGAACATGAATGTTTTTCACACCAGCTCGGGGGAAGGCTGTCTGCAGAACATGTCGATGGATGTGAGCCCACACCATGAAGGCGTTCAGTGGCCATTTAATGTATCCACTCGCATCTTGGCCGGACTGCATTTGCTTTATGTCTGTAGGAGATACATATGATGTGTAAGTATGTTATTGACAATTTTCACTAGACCTCTGTTGAATATCTTTCTTGATATTTTGATCATTTTTTTTTGTGTCTTGTAATTAAAATGCATGGCAGCAAACACTAGGATAATGGAACAATCAGATGTTAGTTTTCAGTCATAAATCAAAAACGGGATGGAAAGTACAAATTTTGAATATCTTGAATGTTGACTATATATGATATACAGTACTGTGCCAAGGTCTTGGGTGACTCCTTGATTGATTATAGTTTACTTCCAAAGAGCCAGACTTTCTTGTAATTTAAAGTGGTCCAGGTTTTCTGAAGATTTTATCCTTTGTTCTTTGGACATTGGCTGCTTTTTCACTCACTTTCAGTCCAGTCCTTGTACCTGATAATGTTGATTTATTTGTTAAGTCACTTAACACTAGCCTACGAATCATTCAAGTATTAAAGGCATCTAAGTCATAGCACTTATCAAGAAACCAATTTTAGGCACAAACTTAGGCACTTTGATGCTAAAAAAACAAATTTCTTCTAATTTATGTAGCTGAATCTCAGAAAACGCCAAAGATAACACAGTTAAGCAGTCACAAAATAAAAGCCTCATCAGAAATGGTCCCTGTGGAAGGGTGGCTATCAACAAGTCATTCTTAAGGAAGGGAAACAGGGAGAAAAGGCTGAGGTATGCCACATTACACAAAAACTGGACTGAAAATCGGTGGCACCAGGATGGAGTAATGAATTTGATATTTGTTGTTCAAATTGTCATCAAGATGTAAGGAGGAGGTCAGGAGAGAGGTACAAGTGTGAGTGTCTGCAGCCATCTGTAAAACACGGTGGAGGCTCTGTCATGGTTTGGTGCTGCATTTCAGCCAGTGGTGTTGGGGATCTTGTCAAAACTTTTATGAATGCAGAAAAGTACAGTCAGATTTTGATCCACCATACAGTACCATCTAGAAAGCATATGATTGGCAACAGTTTAATTTTTCAGTATGACAATGATCCCAAACGTACTGCCAGTAAAAGCATACCTACACAGAAAAACACACAGTGGAACAGTATCAGTCATGGATTGGCCTTGTCAGAGCCCAGACCTCAACATTATTGAAGAAGTATGAGATCATCTGGACAGAGAACAGAGCAAAGGGCATCCAAGATCCAGAGAAGACCTTAAAATGTCCTTCAGAAAGCCTGGAGAACTCTTCCTGAAGACTACTTGAAGAAATTACAGGAAAGCTGTCTAAGAGAGTTCAGGCTTTGTTGAAGAATAAAGGTGGTCACACCAAATATTGACTTTCAAGCTTGTTGGAATTTTACTAACTCTGGTTTTGCCTTATATGCCGTTTTCCCATGCATGTTTGCATGTTGCAATAAATTGCTGCACCTATTTGCCATTTTCTGGCAAAATATATTTTAAAAAATGAGGGGTCGCTCAAGACTTCTGATTTTGCTCTCAAATCTGAATCTTGATTTTCATTTGTACTTAAAAAGTCAAGATCTTGCAATCCTCCCATACATACAGTTGGTTTTTCACCTAGTATATCATAATTGTGGGCTGCTTTGTTTACTTATTATTTTGCAATTATCAAATGTAAATCTACTCCTATACTTTGCTGTGTTATTATTGTAGACAGTCTACCCAGTATAATTATCTCCAGATGCAACATTAAAGTGACATTTACATTAATAAATCATTAATTATAATGTACTAATATCATGGACATGATTTGCCATAATGAATGAGTACTTCTACCTTGGGCACTTCAAGTTCCGCCCCTTATTTGAATATAAGAATATGAAATAAAAAGAGCTTCAAATGAAAAATGGGGTTAAAAAATAAGACACTGAAATATGTAAAGTAGCTTTACAAAATAAAAGTGTCACAAAATAAAACTCCATTATGAAATAAATAAGTAAATAAATAAATAGATAAATACATAAATAAATAAATCTTGAAATAAATTAAAGTAAAATAAGATAAAAATTTCTTTTACAAATATTTTGTTTTATTTCGTGGGGATATTTATTTATTTCATGGAATATTTATTAATAATTTATCAATAGCAGTATTTATTTATTTATTTCATTTTGAATGAAACGGCTCTCCATAAACGGCATAAACGGTGGTGCTGTGCCACCACATTAAAAAGTCCTGCAAACAGCCCAGCATACACCTTTATGCTTTAGTATGCTACACATGTTAACAGCTACCGCTCACAGTACCTTCCCCTGTTGGCAGGGTGGTTAAACAGTTACGGTGGCCCTGAAGTGCAAAGCACAACAACATTAAGTATGGGTGATGTTTGGGTGAGGTAGTCGGGGGCCGGATTCATAGAAACTTTTTTTTAAATTTTTTTATTTTTATTAGTAAGACATAACAAACACAACGACTTTACTCAAAACATTAAGTCTTTGACCTACCATCGTCTCTGCTCCCTTAAAGCGGCGCCTTGTCCGTGCTGTGAGCCCTTTTCCTAATTGGAGGGTGCTGGGAGGTCTGACCCGGGTTTACGCCGAACCGTGCGTGTTCAGAATTATCCTCTCCAGCTGCCGCCACCTGTTTTACTTGTTTTGTGCTCGTAGCCATTGTGAGACTGTTGTTGTAATTATTTAGTCAACGTCTGTTTTGTTGTTGCTATTTTTTTTTAATTAGGTTGGAATGAATTAAAAACCGTTAATTGTCCAGACAACAGGGAAGGTTTCGCACCACGTGATCTGGACGTTCCACGCTAACACAAGAGGATTTTTAGACCACTGCTCCCAATGGCTGAGCAAATGAAGATGTATGTAATGATAATTCGGAATATATTTATACCATCTAAAATTTAAAATTTTCTGAAAGTCATAAAGTTAAAACATGATTTCAGAAAAGTTTGGGAATATACAGTGCTGTGTAATAGTCTTGAGTCACCCCTCATTTATTTATATTTTGCTAGGAAAATGGAATTTACTGAATCGTCTGCAAACATACATGGAAATACAGTGTATGAGGCAAAAATATAGCCTATATAATTAATAAGAGGTTGGAAGTGAATATTTGGTATGACCACCTTTATTCTTCAACAAAGTCTGAATGACTCTCTTAGGCAGCTTTGTTGTAATTTCTTTTTTGGATCTCTCAGGTCCTGCATCAGGTCTTTGCTGGATTTTCCCCCATTTATTAAGGACATGACTTTCAAATACTGTTCATCTGCTTTAGATACAGTGCATTGAAAAAAATATTTGCCCCTTTCTTGATTTCTTAGATTTTTTGCACATTTGTTACACTTACATGTATGAGGTCAAACAAATTTTAGACCAAGATAATCTGAATAATACAAAATGTCATTTTATATGATGATTTTATTTTATAAGGGAATTTACCTCCAAATTTCCTGCTTCTAAATTCAGATAAAACTGAAGTTCTTGTACTCGGCCCCACAAATCTTAGAAACATGGTGTCAAACCAGATACTTACTCTGGATGGCATTTCTTTGGCCTCCAGTAACACTGTGAGAAATCTTGGAGTCCTTTTTGACCAGGATATGTCCTTCAATGCACATATTAAACAAATATGTAGGACCGCTTTTTTACATTTGCACAATATTTCTAAAATTAGAAACATCCTGTGTCAGAGTGATGCTGAAAAGCTAATTCAAGCATTTATTATTTCTAGGCTGGAATATTGTAATTCATTATTATCAGGCTGTCCTAAAAGCTCCCTGAAAAGCCTTCTGTTGATCCAAAATGCTGCAGCTAGAGTACTGACAGGGACTAGAAGAGAGAGCATATTTCTCCCATTTTGGCTTCTCCTCATTGGCTCCCTGTTAAATCTAGAGTAGAATTTAAAATCCTTCTCCTAACATACAAGGTCTTAAACAATCAGGCCCCATCTTATCTCAAACACAATAGAGCACTTCGTTCTCAGACTGCTGGCTTACTTGTGGTTCCTAGGATACTTCAGAGTAGAATGGGAGGCAGAGCCTTCAGCTTTCAGGCCCCTCTTCTGTGGAACCAGCTCTTCAGCAGACAGACACACTGTATTTTTAAGATTAGGTTTAAAACTTTCCTTTTTGATCAAGCTTATAGTTAGGGCTGGATCAGGTGACCCTGAACCACCTCTTAGGTATGCTACTTTTTGGTTTATGGTTTCAATGTCTTCTGTCAATTGTTTTGTTTAAAGAAAATAACATTTGTAATAAAAAATGTTATGTGAAGAACACTTTCATCCCTTGAGTTAGGAATCTTTATTAATGCTTTCATTAATGAGTTAAACATAACATTTCTCTGTAAATGATCAGATACTTAAACGTTTCAAAACATTTAAGTTATTTCTTAGAAAACATATGGGGTTCATGTCCATATTCTTTTTTGCTATAGCAAAAAGAAATATGGCTGTAGCTCTGTTGCCTGTGTACTTTATGTTTACGGTCTTACTGAATATGAACAAACTAGCCTATATTTAGAAAATAAAGGAAACTCAGAATTCATGTTGTCATTTCATTTATTTTTGAATGAAATACAGAAAATATAGAGTACAATCAAATCAAATGAGCTGTACTGAAAAAAAATAAAAATAAAAACATGATTTCCATTAACTAAATTACATTATCAGTAGCTCTCCCATATAAACATAAAATTACAAGTAAACAAATAAAATATTAAACTAATAGCTATGGAATTATCCTTCTGAGTAACAAAATAAAGATTTGGTCTTTCGGAGTGCAGTGCCTCAGAAAATGACAGGAGGTTCTGCTGAGCTGTGTTTGCACATCAAAAAAAAAAAAAAAAAAAAAAGCCGCATACACAAAGTCACACTCACACACACACACACACACACAATCTCTCACACTAACTTCACTCAAGATCCCCAAACTTTTCATAATATTTATGAAAACTTAATATCAAAGGTGGGACCAGTTATTTTCTAAAACACGGTTCAAGAGGCAAGGTATGCAGCCAAGAGAACCATCAGGTGAAGTGCGAGGTGACAAAAATGCTTCAAGTAAACATACCAACCAGCTGTCTCAAAAATTCAGCACAGACTCATTTTCATAGACAAAGTTGCAGATTGTGTTTTTCACTCTTGTAGATGATAACGACCCGCTTTCCCACAACCAGTGGGACGAGCCATATACCGTGTCCATAAGCAACAGAAGAAGAGACATAACAGATGCATGTGGAAAGGAGTGACACAGTCACATGCAGGTTTAAAGGGAAAATAGGAGTGGAAACTACTCTGAATAAAATACTGACAACCTTTTAATCAGGCCTGTGGACGTGAAATGCACCGACAGTAAAATAAAAGTTAGAGGACAAGTACCACTTTTAACAGTGACTGACTTATGAACCTCAAACAGCCTTGAAGTGTTTTGGATATATTATAGTTCATGTTGTCTTTTAAAGGGCAACAAAATGTTATTGACATACTGAGCATCGATTATAGAGAGCTGCCACAAGCCTGATAAAAAGGAAACGATGTGAAAGCAATTAATCCACACTCATATGGATCAAGAGTAAGTATAACCATCCAGTGCTGCCTCAACATGTATAGTTTTCTGCCCTCTGAAGGACCAGGTTAAGAATTCTACACTCTAGAGGGAAAAGTACCTCTTTCCTGCTAACTCAGTGCAGGTACCGGTGAAGGGGGGAGGGAGGGGGGGAGAAAAAAATTGCTGGTCTCAAAGTTGCAACCACTAACACAAGTGGCTATAAGGAGGCTGTTGGAAGAAATTCACAATAATTTGCAGCTGCAGCCTGGAGATTCTGTTCATCATGGGTTTCTTCCCGTGCTTTTCCCCATTTCTTTTAAACCACAACTTCTGTTACATAACACTAACATTTGGTTCTCAAACCTGCTGAAATGTGGGGTAGTTCTCAAGTCACCAAAACAGAATTAGCGTTGGCACAGTGTCAGTGAGAAAGAAGTTTAAACCTCACAAGACATGATTTCTCAGGCTATAAATGCAAAGTCAAGGCCGTAATGCCATTTTATTGGACTCCACTTCACTGATTATTGATCTCTGGACAGAAGGAAGGTTTTTGCAGTGTTTTTGTACTGGAAAGGGGTATACCATAACTATTACTGTATATGAAACTGTTAAAGAAAGATTTTACACCCTAAAAGGAGGTAATGACTAGAGGCTTTGTGATGACACTTTCCCTGCATTTCTGACATCAGTTGACACAATTAGCAGAGAGACTCATGCAAGGTTGTCTTCATGTACACCAGTCCTTTTGTGGTTCACTCCCTCAAAGTCAGACATGCCCACCTGCAGACACACACGCACGCATGCACACACACACACACACACACACACACACACAAAGTCAAACCTTTATTTCCCAAAGTTGCCAAAGTTAGCAAAGGCATCTTGTTTGGGCGGGACCACAGCTGGGGTGATTGAGTGTGCTAGGCCCATTCCTACTGCTGGAACTCCCATTCCAGCCATACTGCCCATCATCACCGGAGCAGACATGCCCATATTCATGTTCATGCCCATCATGCCTTGGTTCATGGGAATCCCACCCTGTAAACCTGTGGTCATTGAAGGTGGCATGCCTGTGGTCAGGGAGGAAGGCATGCCCATTGTCAGGGGGTTGCCGCCCATCATGGGATTAGCTGGTTGTCTTATCGATGTCACATGGGGTGGAGAGCTGAGGTTCAATCCTCCAAAATTCTGGGTCAACAGGTTGACAGGAGGCACTCCTACATACACAAATGTGGGAAAGGCACTGAATATTCTCTGCTTTACAGTTTATAAAAACATCATAAAAATCATTAAATGGACTAATCTAAACAATATACAGTACTGCAAAAAAGCTTTAAGCATTTTGTGCCAAATTAAACACCCCTGCATACAGCCAGAGTAATAAAGAATTATTTTCAGCAACAAGAACAAGGATACTGGCCTCACAGAGCCATTGTTTCAATATCACAGGGATAATGAAGAGACAGAAGCAACTGTGAAGATGAAGAGGTTTGAAACAACCACAGCCAGTATAAAAGATGGATGCAGGCACTGCGAGGTTACCCACTGGTTACAGAAGCCCTATTAGGAAACCTCCAGCTGAGAGTTTTCACAGTCGCCATCTTGGTGTTTTAAACCAGATGTGATGAGCATGGCATGGATCTGACTGAAAACTCACACTCGTTGGGTAATGAGTTGATTGCTAAGTCATTAGTCGATGAGCATACCCAGGATAACCCATCTGTCACTTAGAATGATAAATTACATAATACAGAGTTACATCATTTCCTAAATGAGCTTCATGTTTTATTCTGGATGGCCTTAAACCATTGACTGAGCCCATGAAGTCACCAGAAACCGATTGAGGTCACAGAGCAAGGGAACTGAGTGCTGACTTCCCATTGCCCCCTACTGGCCATTAAAAAGAATGCAGACACTTAGGGTTTGTGTCAAATTGTGAAGCCCTGTCCACATTTACACCATCAATAGGAACAACCTCTGGTACTCACCAAGTACCTTGCAAAATTGAGTGCACATCTATGAGTAAAAACTGAGTTAATCATTTTCTGTTTGTTTAACATTTAAATCTTCATGCAGGGAAATTTTTTTAAAAACATCTTCACTTTGCTTAAAATTATCTACAGTGCTAAATATCTAAAAGGTAAGAGAGCTAAAATTAATTTTCTGACTTTGATGTATTACACTAAAACTCAAATGTGTATCAATTCAAATCCCTACTTGTTTCACAACATCATTATCACATCTTCATACTGAGTAATATACACATAATACCTTGTTGCTGGATGATATTGTTGAGTGTGGGTGGTGTCTTAGTTGGGTTGAAGCCCGCTGAAAGGAAGTCCAGGCTAATGTTGACAGAAGGGTCAGACCAGGTTGATCCTAACGTTCCCTGACCTCCAATGCCAACCTTCTGCTGTTGTCCTATGGGCGGCTGGGATGACATGCCTCCCAAACTCTGAAAAATAAATATTTTTCTTTACAGAATACACAAATAATCTAGTGATGTAAAATTCAAAACCATGGCATATTTTTAAATTTTTACAAAAAACTAGACTTGTGAGTCTTAGCTGGATCATTTTTTTAGTACAACAGTGCTAACCACTATGCGACCATGCAGATTTATTCTTTCTAATTTTTTATTATTTGAGAAAAATTGGGGATTCTTGGTACTACACCTACCTGTTGAGAACGGGAGAGGGGCATGGTTGGTAAAGCACCAGATGCTCCGGGTGTTACTCCTCCCAGAGAGAATGTCAGGCTCTGAGAGGCACTAAGTGTTGTATGTGGACTGGTTAGTTGATTGTTAACTCCACCCATCAGGTCCAAGAGCTCCGCAGAAGGTGGGATAGACGTGGTACTGGAGGCCGGGGCTGTGGGTGACTGGACACTGCCAAACAAATCAGTGACAGGCTGGGAGGGAGCAGAACTAGATGATGCTGGAGGATTGGCTGAGAAGGCATTCCAGTCCCCAAATTCTCCATTTCCATTGGATGATGCAGCAGCTGCTGATGGGATGGCAGAGTTATGTTTAGTTGTAATATACTGACATTCCTTATTCATTTACTGCATTCTAGTCTTACATTTGTTATTAAAAATCTATCATTTAAAAAAAAAAAATCTACTTACATCTGTGGTCATAAGTTTACATCCACTCAGTCATGAATGTCATGGTAATTTTGGGCTTTTAATGAGCTCTTTTAACTGTTTTTTTTTTTCACGGTGGAAAGATTGTACAGCATACATCTTTAATGACTAAGAAGCACAAATTGGGTGCTCAAGTTTCAATTGATCTATTTTTTCTCTAATTCATACAGGGTCAAAGGTATACATACAAGTTTAAATACATGTATACACACACTTAAATCTTTCAATAAGTGTTGCCCAAGGTTCTATAATGTCTTTTAACTTGACAATGCCAAGGATTAACTTGGTGAGTGATCATGATTGTCTACACACTGGTAGTTTCTCTTTGCCAGCATAAAAAGGACTTGTTTGACAGCACCAATACTCAGAACAATAGGAAAGTCCAAGAAACTCAATGAAGATCCAAGAAGGAGAACTGTACATTTACACAATAAATAAATAACTGCTGATCCCCAAATCATCAGTTCAAACAATAGTACACAAGTACAGGTTATTCAGATGTGTCATCACTTTGCCAAGGTCTGGAAGAAGACCCAAACAGTCACCCTCAGATGACAGGAAATTAGTTAGGTTGTTCCTGAACAACCTAGGAACCACCAAGGCTCAAGCCTGCCATGAACTGGAAACTACTAGAACACCAGCATCACTGTCCACAATCAAGCAAGTTTTACATAGCTACGGACTGAGAGGATGCTGACCAAAAAGCCCCTTTATCTTCCCATTTGCCTGAAATTTGCAGCTGCCCAAATGGACAAGTCAGACGAGACACAGATTGAGCCATTTGGCCACAATGACAAGAGGAGTAAAGGTGAGGCTTTAAACCCAAGAACACTGTACCAACTGTCAAGCATGGTGGTGGCAGCATCATGCTCTGGGGCTGTTTTGCTGCCAGTAGTACTGGTACATTTCACAAGTGGAAGGAAGGAAGGAAAGAAAGAGGACAACCTCTAAACTTTTGAAACTTGGGACACAACTGAGTGTTCCAACAGGACAATAAACCCAAAACAAACATAAAAAATGGTTTTGGAATGGATAAAGCAGGCTGGCATTAAGCTTCCGAACTGGCCTTCCCAAAGCCCGCCCTCAAACCTATTGAAAATCTGTGGACTCAACTTAAAAGCCGGGTCCATGTCAAGAAACCAACCATTTTAAATGAACTCTATGAATTCCACCAAGAAGAGTGGTCAAATAACCAGCCAGAATGATGAAAGAAGCTTGTCGATGGCTATAAAAAGTGTCTGGCTGAGCTGCAACTTGCTAAGGGAGATTTAACAAAACATTAGTGGGGGTGTTTGAGCCTATATGTATGCTTTTGACCTGTGTGGATTAGAAAAAATCCAAGATAAATTCCCACTTGCGCACCAAATATAGCGGTTTATAGGTTAAAGCAAGTACTAAAATGACGTTTACCAGTGGAGGTGGGCAGGCTGGCAGAGGCTGCAGGAGACGAGAAGTCTGCAAAACCACCAATGAGGTCTGAATTGCCACCTGGAAAGATCGACACAAACCCTGACTCATACAAACTCACTCAATACAAAGTTCTTGTTAAAGAAAAGAGTGACAAAAGCAGTTTTTAGTTACCTGTTGTAGTGCTCTGATTGGATGAAGGGTCGATCACTAGTAGGTCAGCCAGACCACTGCTGGAAGACTGCCTGCTAGATGGCTGAAGAAAGTGAAAGAACTAAGCGTCCACACATGTATGTACAATGAAACTCAGCTTCACATTTGGTGACGAGTGTGCGCAAATACCTTCTCCTCTGGGCTCTTATCTCCAGTATAGTTGGCTGCAGCACCCAGGTCCAGGGGTTTGCTGGTTGCTGCGACAGTGCGTTTCCGTGTGGTGGTGGTGGTGGTTTCTGTTGCTTGTGTGATTTGAATGCTCTTTGTTGTGACAGTTTCCTCCTCATCTTTGAACTCAAGTGTTTCCTGCCTACCGTTTCTAGATGCTCGGTCCTCCTCGTTGTCACTATGGCAACCAGAAGAAAGATATATAAGCACTTGGGAAACTTTGCTTTTGGTTTGTTGTTGTGCTAGAACTGTATGTCTGTGCACATTATTGTTTGGTTAGGTAATAAATAATCCAAGTCCCAGTGATTTAATCATTAAACCATTTGATGTTTGGTGAGTGTGTAACCATGCATTCATATTTGTTTATTATGAGAACTCAACTGGCTACTGTGATAACATCTTCTGTGGCTTAAACCCTGTAAGCCTGCACACACCAGTTTGTATTAATAATTCCGTATGAATGCTTACCTGATTCTGTCCGGCGAGTCGTCTCGTTCTTTCTTTCTGAACTTGTTGAGCGTGTCATCAATGGTGCTGCCAATCTTATCACTGATCTCTCCGAGTTTCTCACTAAACGGGAAAGATCCTCTGCTTTTGTCCCAGTCTTCATCCCATTTATTCCGATCCAACTCATTAGCTGAAGGGAAAGGAGACAGAAAAGAGAGATTCCAGTTTTTCTTTGGTTTCTCACGAATCCAAAAAAGGACAGTCTTTCATACTACTAGTATAGACCTCCTAATTTCACATGCATGTGGTGTTTAATATCTGTAGTGTCTCCTTAATCAATACAAGACAAAAGCAAATACAATTTAATTAATTTTAAGTTAACAACAATTTATAATAACGTTTATAATACAGGCAACACAGGTTTAATTGTTTCATTCAAAAAAAAAAAAATCTCAAGCAGCGCTGCAGTTGCCCATTACTAACTAAATTGATTTAATCAATTAATTGAGTAACTGGATAAGAAATACTTCTGTCTTATTGAGTAATATTCAAAAGAGAACATCTTTTAAAATGAAGAGCTCACTGGTTTCCATTTTAAAAATTGTAGTGTTTTTAGTAGTTTAACTGCATACAACATCGGTCAGAAACACTAAACCCTTTCATTGTACTTACATGTCATATTTAAATTTTTAAAAGTTTTTAAAGAAAACATTTTCTTAAATGCAAAAAGAAATAAACACAATAAGTACAATAATGTAAAATAAAGTGTGGTATGCATGCAATGTAAGTTAAGGCGTAGAGGTAGATTTGGTGTGTGTGTGTGTGTGTCTGTAATGAGTTTGTGCTTTTAAAAGGAGAATGTGGTGGCTGCAATGAAGAAAAACAATCAACAGTCTGAGGTTCGCCCTGTGCTTTAATGTAAATGTCCGTGCTGCTGGAAACATGTTGTGATGGTGTAGATGTTGATTAATGTTATAATTATTAATAATTAATGTTAATAATTCAATGTCCAACCCAACATCCCAGGTCAGTGGCTCAGACTTTTACTGGCCTGTGAAAAAGAAAACAACAAAACAAAAAAACAAAAACAAACTTATTTTTACATTTTTAAATATTAATACAATTCATATTTTATATATTATTTATCTTTCAATTTGAGAAATACAGTTAATAAAGCCCAACTAAAGATACTTCTTCTTCTTAGTTCTCAGGAGGATATGGTCTAGTACATGCTCCCCTTTAGACTCAAAGTTCATCTACCCATTTTAATTTTTTAAACTTCTTTATTTTTACTGCAGGTTTTTCACTGTGTAAAACAAACGGCGGCGGATGTGAGCAGCTACAAAGTTCTTTTCTTCATGTTGGAGTTTGTTGAGCAGGTGGTTAGATAAAGGACTCCCACCAGTTGTTTCCCAGTAAAGGTTTTAATGCTGATTACAGGAACAAGGGTTGCCGTTTTAGATGCTAGACAAACATTTTCTTTCACTCCATCTGAGCTCACCGTCTCAGTAACTGCTCTGCCTCTTCATTCTTCACTGTGTGTCTGTGTGTGTGTAGACAGACTCCATGTTAAACTATGACAGCATCGTCTTCACTGCTGTTGTTTTTGTTGGGAAAAAACCCAAAAAACCCCAAAGAAACTGAGGGCTGCTTGGGCTTACGCTAAGAATATTTTTTATTTGCACGCGTGCTCCTTACACACATTTCTATTGCAGTTCTATTTTTAGTTGCAAATGTGGAAGAAATGCTTGCATTTACATGGTGACAATCGAGCACTATAGAATTTAAACGAAGCATCAAAAAGGAAAAATTTGCATTGAGGCTCATTTAGCAAGTCGACTTATTCGATGAGTCGTTCCAGCCCTACTCATACAGCTTTAACACAGTCTCTGTACAAATGTTTGGACAGAGAAAGTTGTTATCATAATTCACTAGGGCTGTCAAAGGAAACTATGCACATTACTTACAGTTCTTAAAGCTGCCCTCTCCTCCACCCATACTGTCAGAGGAGACACCAATATATTTATCTTTGTTCTTCTTGGCCTTCTTTCGCTCTTCTCTCAATCTGTCATCATCTTGGATGAACTCCACCATCTCCTTCACCTTTTGCCGCACATTAATACCCTGATCTTTACCATTCTCATCTGGACACAGAAGATACAGAAGACAGAAATTAAAACAAGGCAACTTGCCTGAATTGCTGTGACATTTATCGTGGATAGTACTTAGAGCAAAACAGTAACCCTTCATTCAGTCACCAACTCTGGTCAATATCTTGGAAGCTAAATGATGGATTTCTAGTAGTGGCTTATTTCAGACCTAACCACATTGTAGGACAAATTCACACAAACATTAAGAAGAGTTTAACCAACAAAGAGCAGTTCAATGCGTTTAGACACACACCAATGAAGTGGTAGTTTTCTAGAGATCTCAGGTCATAGATGTGTCCTGGGCACTGGTGACAACTCTTTCAGAGCCATTCCTGATCAGGTAGGCCAGAAGCAGTAAGGCCTGAGAGAGTGAGATAGAGGTAGGAGAAAGTAGGAGTGAAAAGGATATTAAAAAAGTTGAAATGTAAGGTTGTCAGCTATCCATGTCCGCAATGAAGTACAATCTATGCTTAAGGCCTAGCAACGCATCAGTGACCCCTTGGCAACCACTAGTTGCTAGGGAATAATGTGTATTCCCCGATTAATTTGTAAGTGGGTGCTGGCAGTAGTTAGGTGAAATTGGTCGCAAACCGGTATACGGTGCTGCACCAATAGCCTCCTTGCGATTGCACTGGTTGCTAGCAGATGGCCAAAGTCATCCGCAGTTTACATGAAAGAAGCTGATCTGTTAAAATTGAAAAAGTGCAATGCAAACCTGAAACCAACTGCCTTCAAATTAAAAGTTACACCTTTTGCAATGTACTGGTTGCAATGGTAAAACAACTTCTACTTTGAAGGTGAAGGGTCTCGGTTTCTTGTTTGTATTGCACTTCTTGAAGTTTTACTACCTCTTTGTGGGTAGCTAGTGAGTGCTGGGAGACAAGTCTCTCTTTCATGCAAACTATAGGTGACCATGGCAATCTGTTAGCAACCAATGTAACTGTACTGTCTTTGAGACAGATTTCATCTATGAAACCACTCGCCAACCAGATGGGAATATACATTTCTCCCTAGCAAACTTATATGCCAGACAGAGGTTGTCGACTGGTCTCCAGGTCTATGTTACCGAGGCTTAAGTTCACTGCCCTTCATATGTAGTCATGCAGCAGACAATTTTCAAACATGGAGTGAACCAGTGTGACTGCAATTTTAAAATTGCAAAAATTATTAATTTTAATTGAAAATAGAAAGCTATAAAGGCAAGAGGCCAAAATTGCCTCAGTCAGGTTTGCAAACAACCATAATGCAACTGTACCTTGTAGACTCGTCTCCAGTTCTTTTTGTTGTCCTTCAGCATCCTGGTCCACAGCATGTTCATCACCTCTGGAAACTGCTCATACATGAAGGTAGATCTACAAACACAACAAATAGCATTAAAAAGCTTAGAAAACAATGCAGGTAAATCATTTGCTTATTTACAGAGATTACACTATACATGCTCATCTGCTACCTCGGTGTGTGGCGTTTACCACTACATAATAAGTGTGTGTGAGTGAGAGAGGCTGTTACACCTACTTGGCTATTTCTCCCATTAGTTGTCCAGAGGGTCCCCAGGGGTCGTCATTGGTGGCCTCTCTCACCTTGGACTCGATTTCCGAGTAGTTCATCACCACATTGGTGCTGTTGACACAAACATATGGCATGTGATCTTCATAAGTAAATGATAAAATTTTGAGATGAGTGTAAAATATAAAATATATAAAATTCATGCACAGGTAAAACTGACTTTTTTTCTTTGTAATTGAGCTTTGCCATTATATCCAACTTTAACACACACTTTGGACACTTCACCTCCCCTTTACCTCATAGATGTCACACTAAAACTAAGATAACTAATAATAAAAAAGAAAAAAAAGGAATCACAAATGGCAAAATTCATGCATTTATTCATCCAAGATACAGAGTTAAAACAATGAAAAAAGTTTCTCTAATAACGAGAATCCAAGTTCACTGAATAATAAATCCACTTTGCCTGACACAGCACTTCAGAGATAATTCAGGCAAAAAGGGAGATGTAGGGAAGTGATGGAGACAGGGAGTTTGTGTGTGTGTGTGTGTGTGTGTGTGTGTGTGTGTGGTGGGGGATGAAGTAAACAAAGCCAAAACCAATGTCTGCTTCCTGCCCTCTTTGTTTTTGTGGGCTCACCTGCCACTGTGGTTGTTTGTACTGATGTGCTGTTGCGTGTGTTGCATTTTTGACGGGCACAGCTTGGTTTTGCAAATAAACACAGCCAAAGCAGTGCAGCAGGCAGCACTCTTCCTCTCCCTTATCATAGTCTGTCTTATTTCCTGCTTCTCCTGATCTTCAACACGCATTCCTCCTCTACTCCTAAGCAGCTGATTTTTTTATTTAAAAAAAAAAACCCAAAACCAAAAACAAAAGAAACCTTCCCTATTCATCTCTGCTCAGCCATTTTCCCAGCTACAGGAAGCTTCAGCTGTGATATCATCAGTAGACGCAATAGAGGCAGACAGCAAGAGCTGTATCTCACCGTGGCTTTTAAAAGAAAAACCACAACTGCCAGCTCTCGAGGCAGATCAATAATAGAGTGCATTCACCATGCCCAGCCAGGCACAACCAACAGCTGATGGGAGCTGTTGTCTATTACTCCATCTAAAGCTCTGCCGAGATCTCCATCTATCCTGTTTCTTCATAGCTCCTCTTCTTTCTTTGGCCTACTCAGTGTGCATGTCTTTAATGTCAATTTCTCTTCTGTGCCTCATCACACTTCTGCTTAGCAGTGGAGCCAACCAGAAAATGCAGTGTCTCAAGAAAGAGAAATACAAGTATATTTACTGATAACTCATTATGCTTTTCATGGTTATGTGTGAAAAATATGTGGTGTGTGTGTGTGTGTGTGTGTGTGTGTGTGTGTGTGTGTGTGTGTAGGGGTTAATCTTTCCCAAACACGAGGCTAACTGGGCGCTATCTAAGTGCACATGAATGACCTGATTTTAATTAACCACTTTAAATACAAAATATGGAGAACTAGAATCAAACGAGAGCTGATATGCTCTGTGTTACACACTGTACATAACATAATCTAATGCAACGCAGTACAACAATTCTGCCACGTATTTCTTGTGGGGTGAGACGGTTGTAAAAGTATGATAATTTGCAAAAGGCAATACACAAAAAAATGTTTATGTTTTGGGGGGGTTAAGGGAAGAAATACTTCCATGTAGGGAAGCACTTAAAAGACTGGCATCTAGATCTGTTAAAAGAATTCAAGCTCAGTAAATGTCAATTCACAGTGATAACTATGAGGGGCCGTTTAGGACATTATTCCTGAAACACTCTCACACACACTACTGAAATGCGCTCACACACACTACTGAAACGCCTTCCTGTTCACTCGAAACGCGCTCACACACACACACACACACACACACACACGTGAAACGCGCTCACACACACACACACACACGTGAAACGCGCTCACACACACACACACACACACGTGAAACGCACACACACACACACACACGTGAAACGCGCACACACACACGTGAAACGCGCTCACACACACACACACCACTGAAACGCGCTCACACACACACACACCACTGAAACGCGCTCACACACACACCACTGAAACGCGCTCACACACACACCACTGAAACGCGCTCACACACACACCACTGAAACGCGCTCACACACACACCACTGAAACGCGCTCACACACACACCACTGAAACGCGCTCACACACACACCACTGAAACGCGCTCACACACACTACTGAAACGCCTTTCTGTTTAGCCAAAACTACTTTCGTGTTAAAAAAGTTTGACACATCCAATAAATTTCATTCCACTTCATGATTGTGTCCCACTTGTTGATTCTTCACAAAAAATTCAAATTTTGTATCTTTATGTTTGAAGCCTGAAATATGGCAAAAGGTTGAAAAGTTCAAGGGGGCCGAATACTTTCACAAGGCACTGTATGTGAAAAATGATGAGGATTAGATGAAATTTCATTGTAGTAGCGGTATTGTCAGACACACACTTCTCTTCTGATGCAGCTGTCAAGCATGTCCACATTTGTAGTCGCAACAATAGGTTGGTGCCACACAACAGTGTTTAGATGGTCAAAAGGCAAATATATTGTTCACTTAGGCTGCTTGTAGGCTATTAGTAGACATCAGCGTGATGATAGCCATGTTTTTGTTCCTTCACACGACTTCCTGTTCACACCAAACACCTTCCGGTTCACACGAAAGTCTGTTTTGGCTAAACAGGAAGGCGTTTCACTAGTGTGTGTGAGCGCGCCTTTCAGTAGTGTGTGTGAGCGCGCCTTTCAGTAGTGTGTGTGAGCGCGCCTGTTCAGTAGTGTGTGTGAGCGCGCCTTTCAGTAGTGTGTGTGAGCGCACCTTTCAGTAGTGTGTGTGCAGCGCACCTTTCAGTAGTGTGTGTGAGCGCACCTTTCAGTAGTGTGTGTGAGCGCACCTTTCAGTAGTGTGTGTGAGCGCACCTTTCAGTAGTGTGTGTGAGCGCACCTTTCAGTAGTGTGTGTGAGCGCACCTTTCAGTAGTGTGTGTGAGCGCACCTTTCAGTAGTGTGTGTGAGCGCACCTTTCAGTAGTGTGTGTGAGCGCACCTTTCAGTAGTGTGTGTGAGCGCACCTTTCAGTAGTGTGTGTGAGCGCCTTTCAGTGGTGTGTGTGAGCGCGTTTCAGTGGTGTGTGTGAGCGCGTTTCAGTGGTGTGTGTGAGCGCGTTTCAGTGGTGTGTGTGTGAGCGCGTTTCAGTGGTGTGTGTGTGAGCGCGTTTCACTAGTGTGTGTGAGAGCTTTTCAGGAATAATGTCCTAAACGGCACCTCATAGATAACATCCAGAGTATTCTTCTTCTTAACTTATCCTGAAATGCATGCATATCTCATAGGGTAGAGTCTTCTACTAACTGGAAGGTTGGTGGTTCGATCCCTGGCTGCTCCAGTCTGCATGCGGATTGGGCAAGGTACTGAACCTAAAGTTGCTCTCCGATGTGTTCATTGGGGTGTGAATGTTAGATAGAAAGTACTTAATTGTAGAAAAGTGCTTGTATAAATGGGTGAGAAGAAAGGCACTATATAAGAACCAGTCCATTTACAAATTAGTTTGATACACGTGGCAGTGCCATTTTTAAACCAACTTTTATTTCATGGGCTGGAATATCTGCAGTTGTGAACATTAAAAGCTCATGCTTTTAATGTCCACAAAACAATGTTAACATTTTCAAAAAATGATGTGCCACTATGTTTACATTTAACCTTTTCTTTGTAAACTGGGTATTAAGAAGCATGTAATTCCACTAGTACGGACTACAAAATTTCTGATATTGTGACATTCCTGACCAGACACGTGTACTAAATGCACAGAGATTAACACAGTTTCACTGTGTTTGGCAGGATGTTCAGGGAAGAAGTCAGAATGACCGTTTCAAAAAGGAATTCTACTAGAGGCCAAGCTACACTATATTGAGTCGTCTGCCTTCACACACAAAAGAACTTGTTGGCCCACCGTTTGCAGCTATAACAACTTCAACTCTGCTGGGAAGGCTTTCCACAAGGCTATCCTGAAACATTAAGAGTTCTTATCACTGGAACTAAGGGGCCGAGCCCAACTTCTGAAAAACAAACCCCAGACTATAATCCTCCCTTCACCAAACTTTACACTTGGCACAATCCAGTCACATGAGTACTGTTCTACTGGCAACCACCAAACCCAGACTCATCCATCAGACTGCCAGATGGAGTGTGATTCATCACTCCAGAGAACATGTCTCCACTGCTCTGGAGTCCAGTGGCAGCGTGCTTTACGTCACTGTATCTGATCCTTTGCATTGCACTTGGTGATGCAAGGCTTGGCGGCAGCTGCTCAACCATAGAAACCCCTTCCATGAAGCTCTCTACACACTTTTCTTGAGCTAACCTGAAGGCCACATGAAGTTTGGAGCAAATGACTCAGCAGAAAGTTGGTGACCTCTGCGCACTATGAGCCTCAGCATCTGCTGACCCTGCTCTGTCATTTTATGTGGCCTACCACTTTCAGGGCTTTTCCATACAGAACGACTCAGCGTGGGTCGACTCGACTTGCTGCGATTTGATGGCATTTCCATTAGAATCAGGTACACTTTGCAGATCTTTTTCCCGTACTCACTCACCTGAGGTTCTAGGCGATCCGGGGTGATCCGAAAATGTGACGGGGAGGACAGCATGCCACTGATTGGCCAGGGAGTGTCGTGTTGAAGTACACTGAGCCGATTATGACATGTTCAGGGGTACAGGGTTTATACTTAATGATAACCTTCATCAATTAAAACATTGTTTGGGGGACTTATGCATGACGATGATATTAAACTGGCATTAGCTGTTAGCTTGCCTCTATCTCATCCATTGTTGTTTGTGTTTTGAGCCACATACGAATTGCTTCAAGACACTACTGCCCGCGTGGCTATATCGACTCCACCCACACTGTGGTGGTCCTCAATTGCAATGGAAACAACACGACCGTGCCGAGTTGTGTTGACTGAGTCGACCCCCACCGAGTCGTTCCGTATGGAAAAAACGGCTTTTGTGGCTGAGTTGCTGTCATTCCCAATTGCTTCTACTTTGTTATAATCCCACTAACAGTTGACTGTGGAATATTTAGTAGTGAGGAAATTCACGACTGGACTTGTTGCACAGGTACCACACTGGAATTGACTGAGCTACTGAGAGCAACCCATTCTTTCACAAATGTTTGTAGAAGCAGTCTGCATACCTAGGTGCATGGTTTTACACACCTGTGGCCATGGAAGTGATTAGAACACCTGAATTCAATGATTTGGATGGGTGAGTGAATACTTTTGGCGATATAGTGCATATCTACTTGGTTTGTATCCAGGTGAACATAAATACAGCAAAAACAAACATTAAACATCAGTTTGTTTGGGGGTTTTTTTAATGCCAAAAGAGCATGGTTTTGGTAAAAACAAAGCAAAATAAAACAAAAAACCCTCATGGACCAAATATTACACACTGGATAAGACTGAAAATCTTAATTATAATTTAAAAATAGAAAGGAAAGAAGCATTATTTGAATATGGATTACTATGTAAAACATCAAACATTAGTATATTTTCTTTTCTTAATTTCTTGCAGTTTTGCTGTGGTTATTATATTATTGTCATAGGTTCATTCCAGCTCAAATCACTGTGGGCCTTCTGCCCGACCACCTCCAAACAAACAAATTTTTACAAACTATATATATATATATATATATATATATATATAGTGCTTCAAAAAGGTATTACTAGAGTATTGGCTAGTTAAACCATGAAAAAATAAAAATAAAATTCGAGGATTCCTGTAAAATTCTCAGGCAAATCAGAAGTGGCAGAGCAGAAAATGTTTTAAAAATGTGATGCTTTGAGATGAAATGACCCAAAGATGTTGGAAGAAGGTGCCCCTTCACACAAGTGCTTTTACTTTCTGACCTAAATCATCAGAGTAAAACAGACGGAATCTTTTCTTTTTCCAGATTTGAGGCAGTGTGGGTTTTACTCGCCAAAGCTAACCCAGTTCGTCTGTGAGACCTGAGGTGACAGGAAGCTGTTGTTCTTGCAGTGCAGAGACTGTATACATTATGCAGCGCATTGCACATACAACAATAGACGCCACAAAGAAGCATGCGTAATCTACTGCTCAAACAGCACAAATTGGCAGGCTGCAGCACCAGCGTTAGCACCTGCATGGTGTTGTTTTAGTGGCTAACCAGCTTTGTTGTTAGGACCAAGGGGACATGGGCCTCCTCAGATCGATGTAGCTTGTCTGAAAATTTACTGCTCCCATACAATTCTCTAGCCAGTTACATTCCCCTGATTACTAGTTTTCTCTCTTCTCTCTCAATATATATATAGACATAAAATATTGAGTCACAAATGCACATTGGCGGTAGCAAGCATCACTCTAGGGTGGGACGGAGTGTGATTCTGCAGCAGCACCCACAGAAGCACTCAGAACATATCCGACATGGGCTTAGCGCTGCTAGCGGAATTAGCGAATGGGATAGCATTTGCTTTGGATGTAAGACAAATATATCTCCGGTTTATAGTGCTCCCACGCCCCACGACCTAAGTTATTTGAAGCAGCGTGTGAAGAGACAGAGCAAAACAACCCCACATCTATATTTAAGCGTCAAGGTTAGGGATTGGCAGCTAGCCAGCTAGTCGGCGCTAACAGCTGAGGGCTACCGCCGTGACGTCACAGCGTTAAAAGCTGCTGATGCTGCCCGGCTCAAGCCGCCCGGCTAACCGCTTAGCTCAGAAGCCACTTAACAGTTTAGCCCTAAGCTAGTGCAAAGAGCTCCACCTGCTCCCCGGTACTTACGCTTTGTCCACTAGCTCTCTGACTTTCCACATGTTCAACATCTCCGCACAGCTGCGGGCTTCGCCGCCTCGATACTAAGTCGCCCCCGTGTCTCTACGCTCCCTGCAAGCCAGAGATGGTGTCCGGTTTCCGACGACAATCTCCCCCCCTCCAACTCCTCCTCGCTCCTCGATGAGCTCCGGCTCCGGCCGCTGCGGTTATAACGGGCCGGCCCCAGTTGCTACGGAAACGTCGTTCTCTGTCTACGTCACAGTCGCGTCGGGTTGCGGATTGAATCGTGTTTTTACGTAAAACAAACCGGGGCCTTGAAGATAACGAAAGATTCGTGTTTTATTTTTGTTTTTCTACATACAGTAAACAGGCAGCGCCTTACTAAAGGATCCCCTACGAGGAGAGCATGGACCCCACTTAACGGAAGCAGCTACATTTTTCACAGTGCAGTTTCCCAGATATGGGATGAATAATGAATTTCTTATTCATTCATTCTTATGTTCATGTGTTAAAAGGCATTTTAACACATGAACATAAGAAATAATGAGTCTTTTTTATTATTATCTGTAAGTAATTTACTCAGTTTGTCCTTGTTGGGGGAAAACATGCAAAAAATATTTTGTTCTTCAATATCTTGTAAAATAATTATACTTTTGAAAGTAGAATATATATATATATATATATATATATATATATATATATATATATATATATGTATGTATAGCTGCTTTAATGACAGTTTTTGTTCTTCTGAGTTTGAAATGTTTTCGTTTACCTTGTATTATATTATATTATATTATATTATATTATATTATATTATATTATATTATATTATATTATATTATATTTAATAAATTCCCCAAGCTTGGGTCCTCTACCAGAGGCCTGGGAGCTTGAGGCTGCACAGTATCTTAGCCAGGACTGCGCTCTTCTGGACAGAGATCTTGGATGTCGTTCCTGGAATCTGCTGGAACCACTCTCCCAGTTTGGGGGTCATTGCCCCAGTGTTTCGATTACCACAGGAATCACTGTTACCTTCACCTTCCACATCATCTCTAGCTCTTATCTCAGCCCTTGGTATTTTATCGAGCTTCTAGTATTCATTCTTCTTGATGTTACTGATATTGCACTTTGTGGGAACAGTTTGGGGATGGCCCCTTCCAGACAAGGATGAGTGAGTTTGGTATGAAAGAACTTGACTGACTCACACAGAGTCCTGACCTCAACCTGATAGGACACCTTTGGGATGAATTAGAGCAGAGATTACGAGCCAGGCCTTCTCATCCAGCAAAACTACTACTAACTAAATACTGTATTTAGTTGACATGGAGAAAACCAGCAGCTCATCAGGAAATGTTAGGCTCTTCCTATCATAGTTGTAAAATAGATCATTATATAAATACATATAAAAATGTTATTAATTATATTTTATGTTTCAAAGATAATGTAAGAATTTCTGGACTGCTAAGGTTTTACTTTTTTTGTTTGTTTTCAGGCTGAAGACCTGAAGATAATAGGAAATACTCCCTCCAGTGGTTAAAAGTCTAGTAGTACATCAACGTGATCTTTACTTAGATCTTGAAGTAGCTTGACTTTTAAGTGAAGCTGTAGGCTTGAATGATTAGATTTCTGACTTTTATCTCTAATAATGTGCGGTGTAAATTCATTTAAATGATGGAAACATTATTTCATTAAAGTACACAGGATCCTACAAAGGATTTTTTAAAATATTTATAGCAGAAAAACATTTTTGAAAACTGTTAATTGGCTAGTGCTGCCAATTATTCTGTTAAGCTCAAATTAATGTGACATTAAAATGATCCCTGATTGACACACAACATGAATCTGAATCTCAGTACTGATTTTTAGCTTTCCACCAGATGGAAATCCTCTTCCCTCAAGTGACAGTTCTCCATTTAAAACATTATGTAGCCCAAGTGAGCTTTTTTATTTATTTATTTACACTTTATACAACTCTACAGTACTAACCAACTGGTCTGAAAAGATCTGTGATAGGTCAAAGCCTGCCTTCACACTAGATTTTTTTAAAGCCTCAAAACAGCGCCCAGATGAGGTGCAGGAAGTGTAAGCTCTATACTTATGGTTAATCTTGAGATTTACTTGCAGGCCTCCCACCTGCAATGCTCCATCCATGCCCAGTGGGAGACAGATTAGCTCTGATCCTGCTACCCACCTGTAAACCCAGCTTGTGAGCCTGCCACCCTCAGAACAGCATGTCCTGAAATCTGTGTAAGATAATGGGCCTACCTTTTCCTGTCTATGTTGTCTGGCTTCTGTTCAAATGGTGAGAGATGTTTTCTGTTTGAATCTGATAAAACATCTCCAACAGCTTCCATCTCAGTCAAGTTCCAGGAGTTGCCATTCTGGGGGACCCAGATTGCAGTCAAAATGCCCAATCCCAAAAGTGAGGCTCCAAACGGCAGCACAGGACCCTCAACAAGTCAGCCAGCTGATCTGCAGCCTGCAGACCTATCATTCCACCACTCTTCCATTCCTAACCAACCCAGAACCTGCATCTCCAGCTCCACCCTCAGGCCTCACCCTTCATCTCTTCCTTGGTCCACTACTTCTCTACTTAAACCCTGCTCCACATTCCACAGCTGCAGAGCATCATGGAAGCCCGTAACCCAGCATCCAAGTGTCAGTGTTACGCTGGCTCCTCTTTATATCTTGAATCAGTTCCACCTAGCTACCCTCCAGCCCAAGCTCCGGAGTCATGTTGAGCATCCACACCACTTTGTTAGTGACTCTGCGTCTGTCACCTGCCTGCATTCATCTTCTCCTCTGGACTCACCAGTTCACTTCCCTTCTCTGGCCACCCTCCAAAGCAAACCCCTCACCCTGCCTTCTGGCCACCCTCTTAAGCAGCCTCTTCATACTTCCCCCAGGATAAAAGCCCAGTGTGTTCTGTTTCCTTGCCCTCTAGCCTCTTCTGGGCCATCCTCTCAAGATCCTCATTTTCCATTATTTTTTCACAAGTTTTTGCATTTTCCTTGGACCATCCTCTAAAAGTCCTTTTCCTGCCAGGCTTCAGTTGGACTTTTTGGCCCTGAGTATGTTCTTGGATCAGCCTCTGAGTCAGCCAAAGCTTGTATTATTGATAAACTGGCACAGATATTTAGGTCCCCAATCTGGTCCTGAATAAATTATCAGCCTATAATACAGTAGAACAAAATAGAAAAAACATCCTTTCTTTTGGTTGTCTCTTTTATTGTTTGTAGAAGTGCTTTGCACCTTTATGTTCTACTAAAACAATATAAAACTAGAACTTCTCAGTATTCACTTGTTTTGTTTAAGTTCTGCTTTGACAACATTCAATATTTTCATTTGAAGTCATAACTCCAGTCTTATCATTTCATTACACTGTCAGAATTTAAATAATGTCAAACATTTTTAACAGTGTGACATGCTTACCTCTTTGATAAATGAACATGTTGCTGTAATTGTTAAGCAACTGGCAGCAACTCATATTCATAATGTATGTGAGAAAGGCAAATTTATGCCTCCCACCTCTTCTTCCCGCTCCCTTTGAGTATTTAAGCATTTCTTGACAACTTGTAGCTATATTGCCTACAAGTGCCTGGAGTGGAATCTGTTTCACATGTCAACCCTCCATTTTTCTTTGTTTTCTAAGAGGACACCTCCAGCATCCTTTTCTTTTGTCCTTCTACTCTTTTCCATGATGATCCACCCGCAGCACAGCGACCTCAGCATGGAGCAGAGCCCTGGTGCACTCAGCTCGAGCAGGTCGTCTGACATCACCGTCAGCGACATGCTAGTTTGCATCTTTGGGACATCCCTCAGTTTTACTGCCAGTGTGAGGGGCAGGAGGCTGACTGGTTCCTACGGGTGCCAGTGGTATGGTTTCTGCAACGCGCTTTTCGGTGAGTGAGTACATTTCAAACTCCTGCCTGATAAAACAGGCTGGTTAAGGCCCCGTTTTACTCTGGGAAAGGAATGTGTACCATTTTGTTCTTCAATATTTCTATTAAAAAAAAAGCTAACAGAGATCCAAATAAGGAAACATTTTAAGCAGAATTAATGTTGCAGCTGCTTCAGGTTTTTATTAACTTGGCTACTTTGTATACTGTTGGGTGTAGTTTATAAAATGTTTTGGATATAAGAGTAAACTTTGAGCGGTACTCTGTGCTCCTCTGCAAGCTGCAGTCAGAATCCTGTCAGTACCGCAGGGCCTAGCTTGTTGTCGCAGCCTCCTGGCTCTACTCGCTGGTGTGGACTCTGCCGCTGCTGCTGGGCTGGAGCAGGTCCGTGCTGATGGATTAATTTGCTCAGCCAACCTGAATTATTCCAGACTTCAGAGGAAAGTCTGTGATTTACAAAATAATGAACCACTATGATTACCAGAAACATGTTTTCAAAGTAAAATATTTAGGTTTTTTTTTTTTTTTTTTTTACATGTTTAGTGCTGCAGTTTGCACAGCCTGTTGTATTTTACCAATAAGATCAAAGAATGAGAAAAGATAGGATCTAGCTCAGTTATAACACATGGTAGTTCACTGTTAAACTGCCTATCCCATCTGCCACAGGGTGAGAGGCAGGGTACACCCTGGACAGGTCACTTTCACTTAACATTAAAGAGTCAAAGCTTCTGATGACTTAAACACACTTTTATATTGCAGCAGGGTGTATGGGGTATTGTGATGAGGAAGACGCGATACACCAGATCCAACAATTCAGATCCAACAATCCAGCCCATAGCTTGTGGTGCAGCTATGGGCTGGAGGGTCCCGGCACCACCTGCTCAGTCCACCACCAGCGCACAGCCACAGCTCACTCTTACGTCAGCTGTCTATTCGTCTTCTGCCTCCTTTTGCCGCTGCTGGTCATGTTCTTCTGCTATGAGAAGATCCTCCTGGCAGTACGAGTGGGTGCAAGGCAGGTAAGCTTACAGCTTCACCTTTGACCTTTGAGTATTATATGACATCTTGCGTAGCCCTCTGTGTATCCACTGGTGTGTTTGAAAGCAGTGTGGGTGTCTCCAGGTCACTGGGATTAACTCATCCTACGGTGGCTGGAGAGAAGGCGGTATCCTTCTGATGGTGCTCACCATGGTGACAGGCTACCTGTTGTGCTGGATGCCATACGGCATTGTGGCGATGCTGGCTTCATTTGGACAGCCAGGCTTGGTGCCACCCACTGCCAGTTTAATCCCCTCGCTGCTGGCGAAAACCAGCACCATCATCGAGCCCTTCATTTATGTGGTGCTGAACAGCCAGGTAAAAAAACTCCTCGGCATGACCAGATTAACAGCGGCCTTCTGACCCCTATTATACACAGAAACCTACAGTCATGAGTGCAACCCTGAAAAATTTCCAGAATATTATTTCAGTTACACGTTTTGTTATCCACATTTATTTTCTTTTGTGTGTATTAGAACAACACAAAAAATAGAGAAAAAAGAAGCCAAGATCGCTATAATTTCACGGAAAACACCCCCCCCAAAAAAAAAAGCCGGACAAAATTATTGGCACCCTCAACTTAATGTTGTTTCTTAGTTGCTCAATTACTTAATATAATTCATGAGCTATATTTTTGAGACATTTCACAGATTCTAGGTCAGTGATTCTCAAATCCAGGCCTCGAGGTCTGATGTCCTGCACGTTTTAGATGTGTCTCTGCTTCAACACACCTGAGTCAAATATAGAAGTCATTAGCTCTGGAGAACTTGACTGCATACTGAGGGGGTAATTCAGCCATTTCATTCAGGTGTGTTGGATCAGCTGTATAATTTTTAAAAAAAAATCCCTTTCTAAAACTGAGCACCACTACGTGCTGCGATCAGCTTCAATTTGCCATGTAACCATTTTTCAATGCGTTGATAAAATTCACTATAGAAAATTCGTACCTCCATTTATATCCTATGAAAGGCAAACACTGATGTGTTGATAAAATGTCATCTTTAGGTCAGTAAGGTTTTATTGCACTCTTTGCAAGAAACACAGCTGTCCTCACCTTGCATAATTTTCATGCCACTTTAACTGCACAGTTATCTCTGTCTGTGTGTGGAAGAGCACAGCTTGGTCAGAGACAGCAGAGCAGAGGATGCATCGAGATAAGAAATGATAATAAATAATTAAATATTGTAACAGACTGGGTATAAGTTCCTGATGTGTTAACGTTATAGTGTTCAGAATTTCTACTTAGTTAAGACAGAGGCACTCTTACACTGCAGCAATAGGATTAACTGAGTGTCCTTAAATGTGCAATGACTTAGAGGCTGCAAAGCTTGTCAATCATTCTAGTTACCTATGACAGAGAGTCTACAAGAGAACATGCTGGTGATTGGCTAAGTGCATAGGGGGGCGGGAGCGTGGGCTGGTGCCCGTGCGCGCTTGAGAGAGAGAGAGAGAGAGAGAGAGAGAGAGAGGGAGGGGGGGGAGCTGAAGAGTGTTGCAGTAGTTTTTATGAACAGTTCTGTTGTTTTTGGCGTTGGCTACGGCCTACAGTAGCCTGTTTTTGGTTCCAAATAAACAGCAAGTAAACTGTCACAAGCTTTCGCTGTGGTCTGTTTGAGGGACGCTACAATATGATGTTTACAAATACAGTAGGGTCAAAGCTGCAGCTTTCCTACTGTAACCATGTGCTATCTGGCACTGTAACTGCTGCTGTTAGCTGTTTGTGTGAAACACTTGCTGTGGATGTCATTATGTGGGCCACAGAGACCTCTAGTGGACATTTTGAGACATCGCTTGCACTGAGTCGTTGACTGTCCCAGCAGAAGATGTTATTGTTGTAGTTACTGACAAATTACACTTATTATAGAATTGTTTACCTGTTTTCCAGGAATCAAATAATCACAAACACACTTTCAGTTATGACAGCAGATGACATAGCAGCAGAGCGCAGGCTCACTGAGTCTCCATTTCAGCTTGTATTGAAAGTGTGGACTTCAAACTATATATCACTTTTTAAATGTGATTAAAAAAAAACGGGAGCAAAGTAAAACAAACAAACAAAAAAATAGCATGTCATCCCCTTTCCTATTGGTGTATGTGTATGTGTGTATGTCTATTTCACACAAATATGTGTGTGTGTGTTTTGTTTTGGAGTTTTGCATGAAATTATATTGATTTTGGATTTTTTTTCTTCTCTTTTTTGTGTTGTTCCAATACACACAAGGGAAATAAATTTGTGTATAACAAAACATATGTAACTGCTACAGTTTTATGGGAGAAATACCTGACTGTATGACTGTATATGGTAACCCCATCAGTGATATCTGTTATGGTCCAAAACTGTTTAAATTACTGATTTTTTAAAATTTGTATTCATTAATATATATTCCAACCATATAATCTGCAACAACTCTGATAAGTGATTATTCCAAGTCATTTTTCAAAAGAAAATTACAAAAGATTCACCAGAAAAGATTCTCATATGCAAATGCATTCACAGGGCACTTTATTAGGTACACCTTGTGGTACTGGGTCAGACCCCCTTTTGCCTTCAGAACTCCCTTAATTCTTTGTGGCATAGATTCAAAAAGATGCTGGAAACCTTCCTCAGAGATTTTGGTCCATATTGACATGATAGCATCACACAGTTGCTGCTGATGTTTCAGTTCCACAATCTCCTGCTCTTTTGGATTGAGATCTGGTGACCGTGGAGGTCATTTGAGAGCAGTGAAGTCATTGTCATGTTCAAGAAACCAGTTTGAGATGATCTGAGCTTTGTGACATGGAGTGCTATCCTGCTGGAAGCAGCCTTCAGAAGATGGGTACACTGCGGTAATTAAGGGATGGACATGGTCAGCAACAATACTCAGGTGGGCTGTGGTGTTTAAATGGTGCTCAATTAAAACTAAGGGGCCCAAAGTATGCCAAGAAAATAGCCCCAACACAATTACACCCCCGTCACCCACTTGAACTGTTGATGCAAGACAGAATGGATTCACACTTTCATGTTGTTCATGATGAATTTTAACCCTACCATCTGAGTGTGGTTCCAACCTTCTGTCCAATTTTGGTGAGCCCATACAAACTGTAGCCTCAGTTTCCTGTTCTTAGTTGACAGGAGTGACACCTGGTGTGGTCTTCTGCTGCTGTAGTCCATTCCATGTTTGACATGTTCGCTGTTCAGAGATGCTCTTCTGCATAACTTGGTTTTATCAAGGGGTTATTGGAGTTGCTGTTGCCTTCCTATCAGCTCAAAGCAGTTATGTAGGAAAATCCCAGTAGATCAGCACTTTGTGAAATAATCAGATCAGCCAGTCTGGCACCAACAACTAATCAAAGTCACTGAAGTCACCTTTCTTCCCCATTCTGATGCTCAGTTTGAATTTCAGCAGGTCATCTTGAATGATGCCCACATACCTAAATGCATTGAGTTGCTGCCATGCAATAGGCTAATTAGATATCTGCATTGATGGACAGCTGAATCAGTGTTCCTAATACAGTGGCTGCTGAGTGTATTTGCCAGTGTAAACGTTCAGCGTTTTTGCAATTGAAAATAAAATTATAACATAATCTTCAGGAAATAATGATTGGCATTTTTCATATTTTTTTCCTAAAATTTTACACATTGAACAATGAAATAAAAAGCTATGAAATGTGTTAATAGTGAGGTTAGCTGTAGCCTTGGTTGTACTGCACTGATTTTTTTCTAAAAGTCTAAAATCCATCTAAAGTGTGAGGTATGGTCTGAAGATAATTTTTGCATCATGTCTCAATATCAGGCATAAATGTCTGCCTCTACCTCTGTGTATCCCACTCAGTTCTCCAGGTGTCTCCTGCACATGATCAGGTGCAGCTCAGAAGCTCCGCCCATCACAGAAAGCCTGATGCAACTTAGCAACAGGGAGATGTGGCATCATGCTCCCAACACATCAACACTGGAACAAAATACAGTTACTCCCCAGTTCACATCCAGAGAGGAGCAGGTACAGTGATGCACCCTGGTGCTAGTGGCTCAGTGTGAAACACTGAGACTGTATCCTGCTTTATGAATATGTTATCTGTTTATAATTTAACAAGTCAGTGGCACACTATAAGGGCTTCATTTTCAATTGCAAGACAAAACAAAGACAACTTCACATTATTGCAAGTCTACTGACCCACAAAGACTCTTTGTCATGTCGGTAAACGGTGTGTTGATTTGGCACCACGGTGGACTAACTGCATTAAACTGGCAAACAAAATAGGTGGCCCACAGCAAGAGGTGACATTTAGGTTCTTTTTATTAATGCTCAACAATTTACAACAATTAGAAATCGTCTCAGCTGTCAAATTCCTGAATGGTCAACAGCAAAATAATTTATTAAGAAAATAAACATACGTCTTCAAAAATATACAGTCATGTTTCACAAACACCAAACTCTCAGTGAGTGAAGGATTGGTCTGAAGACACATTCACATTGTGATGGTGAAGTCATAACAGCTGACTTGAAATACTTTCAGGTAGGAGGTGAGAGGTCAAGCCAGAATGCAGAGTCCTACTACCAGTTCAGCATGGAGGGAATGATGGATGGTGAAGAAGGAGAGCTTCCCTGAGCAGGTAGTCTACTCAAGACATTAAGAGCCGACTGACGAGCCCGTATTTTAAACAACTCCGCCAGTGTACAGACACGAACAGTGCTCATGAGTCTTACGAACAATTCAGAAACACAGATGTAACACTTAAATCTTTCCCGTGAGATGTAGCTCCTCCTGAACTGGAAGTCCATGCCTGTGGTGCGTCCATATTGTAAAACAGCACAGCCACGTTTAACTGGGGTGAGGAATATCTGCTGCTTTCACTTTCTAAGGAAAGAGAAGACACCGTTCACAGGTTACCGCACAAACTGTCAAGGTTGAAAGATTGAAACTCTTGCAGATTTATGGTTGCAAATTAACAGTCAGATCTGCTTCCTCTGAATGTGGAGCTGACAGCTGCACCAGATTGTCTGCACTGCTGGATGACAGAGTGAGTGAGAAATAATATCTTAGAGTGGATTTCTTGCAGTATGTGTTAACATGTAGGTGCAGTAGCTGGTGTGCACCAACATCAGGGCCACAGCAGCTGTAGAGAAACAAGAACTGTGGTTGGTCCAGAATGTTTATGATGGGACTGAAGATTAAGGTTAACGACGTATTAAGTAAGCAGAGGATTGTTTCTAACACGTGTCATTTCACTCCTGCTCTCTGCAATAAATAAGGTGTATAACAGGGAATTAATTTACCAGGCAGTTAACCCTTATAGTCTCATGTGGCTGCAGTCAGACTCTGAATGTTAAAGTTAAAGAAATATTTGTATTCTTGTATGTTGTCCCACCAGGTAAAGTAAAGAATAGCCCTGGAGGCCTGTACTACAAAGCAAGTTCAGCATACCCAGGGGTACCATTAGTTGGCTTCGCTTACCTAACATTGGCAATCAAGGGCAACCAGTCACATGAAGGTGGCTATCAACTCAACAACTCAACTCAATCTAGCTATGAGTGCATTCACATCAAAGAGGTGGCGCGGGCAGCATTTGACCAATCAGAGACATGGATAAAGTCTGATGGATTTCAACTGTTATTCCATTAATTAAATTTTTAATTGTGCATAAGAATTTATTTTTTATTCTTTCAGCTGCAGCCTCTGTGGTTTTTAAAGGTACATACACACTGAAAGCAATTTGCAGCGGCATGACGACCAGAGACCACAGAAAGTGAACGAGATTCTGCGACTTCAATCGACTATGGGTGAAATAACCGCAGGCAACCAGAAGTGAGCAGGACTGAGATAAACTTTGCTCAACTTTCAGGTGAACATCTAAAGTAACGACCAACGAGCGTAAAGAATACCACCTATATATGACCCAGTAGTAAATACACCAGAGGGCAACCAGAGCCTGACACATCTGTAAGCAACCAGCAGTTAGCTTCAAAGCAATGAGCGATGAGTGAATTGCTTCCAGTGTGTACACAGCTTAACGGTCTGAGGGTAAAGAATAAATATCCAAACTGAATTGATATAAGATTCACAAGTACAAATAGACATTATTAAAACACTTTAGACCCTCCTGCTGTCAGTCCACAGAGATCCAAAGGATCTTCCAGGAATAGTGACATTTTCTGGAGAACTGATTATTCCTGCTCTGTTGCAGGCTAGGTCTACAACACAAGTTATCATAGACATGCAAGAAGTGAACCAACTTTATAATACAGAAAACCCAGGATTAACCCTAACGTTGCACAGATAAGCCCAAATCCTGCTTCATAGTTCAGGCCTCTGGGCTGCAACACATTTGTGAAACCAGTAAAACAGACTTTATCTGTATGTGACACCAGATCTAGAGTTAGACAATTTACCACACAGCCAAAAAAAAAAAAAAGAAAAAGAAAAAAAGACTTTATAAAGTAGAATACATCCTGATCATGTGTGATGCAATCATCCACTTTAGTAGAAACAACATCAGCAGGCTAATGCTGATGTTTACCTAGAAACAAAAAGGTACATAAGCCTACTGCAGGACTCCCTTGCATTCTTTGGCTCAAGGGCAAATTCTTAAGGTTTCTGTTAAGGGAAATAGCATACTCATCAGTTTAGTTTTATCTACGTACTACATTCAAAAACATCTTGATATTTAACAATGTTATATTCATTACTTTTAATATACGCTAAAAAATTTTTTTTAAAACAACCTAGTTTAAAAATATAATTTGCTGTGCAAACATTTCTAATTTAGATAATTATTCTTAATTTGCATACCCTCTCACTGTTTTAGGAGAAGCACTGTTTGTACAATAAAACCTCCTTCACTATAAACTCAGGTGAACTGAATCCACTGTTATATGGTAAATTTATGATGTTAGGGTTTGGACTTTTAACTGGAAAAACATACAGTTTTAACATAGTTACACCTTTTTTTTTTTTTTGAAAGCATAATTTCTCAGACTTTTAGACTCACGTGCGAGTAATTGAACTGAGGTGCCAGGGGCTCTGTTTTTGTGTAGTCAGGAGGGTTGGCGTGGGGGTCATAGCCCAGGCGAGACAGCATGGGAGCGATCTCAGCCATGTCGCTGACCACATCAGGGGGAATCTGCCCCACCCACTTGGAAAGGGCTTCTGTGTTCACCGGCTTCATCACCTGGTCTGTCGAACGCTCCACCCTGCAGAGAGCCAAACACCCAGTTCATATGTATGAGTGTGCGCATTTTATATGCCAAGAGACAACACTTCTTGTGGGGGTGATTAATCTTCTCAAGGAGCCACATGAGAAACTGGATGGGAGAAAAAAGTATTTAATTAGGGTTAAAATTCCAAAATGAAAGCTAATCAATTTAAGAATGAAATAATACATTATTAGAAGTATTTCCCTTTCCTATATGCATTTGGGTCTTAATAAAATAAAAACATGACTAGCAAGAAATTCCTAAAGAATAAGCAGTTTAGTTCTTTATCATATTTTTAATTTAGTTATGACAAAAATATTATGTTGTGTATCAACACAGAATAATAAAGAGCATCATGAAGAATTGCAGACAAGGATAGAGAGTAAATTAGAAGAAACTGGTAATTTTAAAATCATCCATACAACTCCTCCTGATTTAATTACTGCACGAACCCAGTTTCAGCCACAATTTCTTATTTTAACTTTAAACATTTGGGTGACTAATGCTGCCCCGACCATTGCATAACTTCTCAAAACGAGGGTGCTAATTCTCTCAGAATGTGGCCTAATTCCTTCAAATGCATGCCAGGTTGGGGTTTGGCAGCCAGACTCCCACCAAATCCCCCAAGCTTCTGGCCTGCAGTGAAATGATCTACTTGAAGCACAACAAACAAGTGGAGCAACACAAATTAAAAATCTACTGTGGGAGTCTTGTAAGCTTTAGATGACCATGAAAGGTTTGGTTAATTTAAAATGAGGACTCCGGCATCCTGCGTGGCTCATCAGATTTAAGTATGCAAAGAGTGTTTTGTTCTCAGCCTGTGCTGCATTTTAGTTTACTGAAGAAAATAACCTGAATAAAACTTAGCAAACAAATGTATTGGATTTTTATCAGTTTAAGTTTGCCTGTTTTGGGTTGCATTTTGTGTCTCTTTTTTTTTTTTTAACTTTATTTTTATTTATTTACAGGCAAAATTGTGTCTCATTTTTAAAGATTTTTAAACTGCTGGTTACAGTCCTCCTGTGGCTAGGATAAACTTTTGTTTCTAACCAGCCAATTTCACGTAGTGCACTTAAACTGTCCTGGCAGTGGCCGGGGCCTTTCTGTGTGGAGTTTGCATGTTTATCCCCATCTCTGAGGTTCCCCTCGGATATGGAGAAATCCCCTTCAGACTAAAGAACCCCTACAGATGTTTTAGACTTTGTATGAATTGGCTTTAGATGGTCAGTTGAACATGAAGCAAATTTTCTTTTTAAATGTTAGATTAAAATGGCAAATTAACCAAGCTGCAACTTGGGAAGACATGAAGGTTTCACACTCATGTGGTTTCCTGTGGTTTAAACCTTTAGTTTTAACTCTGTGCTCTCAAAGTCATCACATATTTTCACACAGTTCAGCACCCTGCTGTGTCTGCATTGTCAGCTTAACAAACAGAAGAAAATCTATTACAACAAAAAAAAACCTTATAAGACTCACAGCATTTAAGATCCCAGTGTGAATTAGCTGAGCTCACTCTGCACCTTTCCTTGCAGACAGAACAAGTAAAAATCAAATTTCTTCAGGCACGGTCAATACAGTTTTATTTCACTTCACTAACACTGATGCAGTACTGCCATATAGCAATGGACAGACATTAAGAAAATCCATGCCATATAAAAGCACTTTAATTTAATTACATTGTACAACACTTTATTCTAATTGTACTGTTATTAATGAGGAGCACAGACAGAAGCATTTGCAGTGCTGCACTATAAACAGCCTAACTGGTGCCTTCCTTAATCTTGGACCATCCATCTAGCCTAACAAGCTGTGCTGCTTATTTAGCAGGAGCACGTCTGAGAAGTCCCTATCCAAGATAAGTGATTGTTTAATGAAGAAAGGCTCTTGGAAGCTGCTGACACATAGCAGTATAAGAACATTCTCTAGTGATTTGCTTTGTATGCATTTTGTCACAATGAATCCATTATATGTCCACATACGATTACTGAATAAATGGTGTCAAAGATGCGTAAGCAAAGCCTGGCTGTGTGACAGAGTGCGTGAGTGAGATGTGTGAAGAGTGCGAATCACAGCTGCCTTTCAGCAGCCTGACAAAAAGAACACCACCTTCTATCCTGAAATATAGCTGCCCCTCAAAGCCAGAATGGTGTGCATTCACAGGAAGAATAAACAGTTTTAAATTGCCATCATACGTGTGCAGCTTATATATGGCTTAAGCCTAGATAACAGGAACACATTTAGCAGACAGAGAGCCAGTGAAAGACTTTGCTTTGATTATTCTAAAAGCAGAAATCTGACAAGGGCATTTTAAATCAATTTTAAAACCACGATAGTGAACTACACACACCACACACGCGCAGGCTGTCCGCTTACCCTGCATATTCAACAACTCTGACTTCTTTTGTGCAAAACCTCTATGTCACGCACCATTTGTGTAATCTATACGAGTCCTACTGTACTGTCAAGCGGGCATCCTGGGCTTTCTATTGATGCCACAGTTGTGGGGGTTGGGCTAACAAAGATCACAAACTTTCTTTTTAAAATGATGGGAGTTGCCGCTTCCACATTTTATGGCCACAAGGAAGGTGAAATGATATATTTTTTTGCAGATATTATGATTCTATTGCTATTGTTTCTTAAATTTGAGAGTCTTAACTTTGATTTAGAAGTATTTCAGAAATGTACAGTAATTTTACCATTTACAAAACAGAACTTTTATTCAGTGTTCTCTGTAGTGGACAGCAGGCCACTGACCAACTCAGGTTTAGGTGAGAATTACGTGTGCAGAATAGCTCCACTATGAGACGTTATTTGTGAAAATGATGTTTCAGTGTTCAGATGTGTTTCCTTAATCTGACTGTTTTAATATTCATGGAATTAAAATACACTTTACCAGAAATTTACATAGAAATGTAAAGAATATTAAATTAAATCA
>JAMQGT020010864.1:0-27117 GCA_024447675.2 Pterophyllum scalare | reverse complement strand
TTAAACATGGACTCATAACATCAGTGTTTTCCCAGCCTTTACAGTCGCTCCATCAGCAGCAGCTCCGCTGTGCTCCGTTATCTCTCCCTCCCCCATCTGTCACTCCCTCTCTCCTCGCAGGCTCTCCCATGACGTGATTCTAATAATAGCTCCCTGAAGTCGGGCCCCGGCAGCCCCCCGGGGGCCGCGTGTTGGTCTTGAAGGGCACAGCATGAATTGGCCGCTCTCTTTCCGTGCATGCTGTGGGCCTTATAAATAGCAGTGGGAAAGAAGGGGGATCTGCAGAGGTGTTATATAAGCATCTTGCGTGTTTATGAATGGGGGGGGGGTACATTGATAAGTCCTGCTGCAGCTGCTGCTTCACACACACCCTCCACCCACCACTCACTCATCCCTGTGTGAAATTCTGCGTAATTACTGGACAAATATACACTATTTTTCTGAGCTGCAGTCACGTCTTCGTCATCCTCTCCTTTAACTGCAGTTTGCCATCCTGAGACAGTGGGATCAGAGTGCTGCTATAAGTGCCTGAAAAGGAATCCAGTCCTGGGTTTTATAAACCAAACACAGGCGCAGATCCACACACATCACTGAATTCAGCTCAGCCACGATGGTAGCTGGGTTTCCATCCAAATGTGCCATCCACCATTTTTGAAGAGAAAGTTATGTCATGTGCAGGTGGATGAAGACTCAGACACAGGAGACGGAGGAAGCATGAGAAGCAAACACAAACTACTAGAAGATGGTAAATGCGATCTCATTCTATCTTATGCTTTTCTACTCTACATGAACCCACAAATATAATTGTCTCATTCCCCCATTCATTCACTCTGCAGCTAACATTCACGCTCTGATAGCTTGCCCAAGGATACGTTGGCATGCAGACTGAAGCAGCTAGGAATCAAACCACCAACCTTCAAGTTAGCAGAGGACCTGTTTTACCTCATGAGCCACAGCCACACTAGAAAAGCACAGTGAAGAAAAGACGCAAAGAAGACACAGTTGGGAACAATCAGGGAATAAGAGACACAACAAAGGTGAAAGTAAATACAACAAAAACAGGAAGTAGAAAGCAGCAGGACACATACAGCAGAAACATACAGACAAAACAGAAATGCAGCAAACACAAGGATGAATTGCTAAACTCAACAATCTCAAAGCAGGAACATAAAGTCGGCATAGGTGGCGCACAGGCAAGTGACTGCCTGCAGAGAACTGCTGCATGCCGCACCTCCAACTGTGTGGGTGGGTAGCTGCAGGGTCATCAGCAGACAGCCACCATTCACTGATGTTTCGCTCCATTAATCCCAAAACATCTCACGATGGTGGAGCAACAGCAGAGCAGTCTCCATGCCGCCCCCTGCAGCTAACCCCATGCCTGGTCCTTCCTCTTAGCCAAAGCCAGAGGCTTCCTCGCTCTGGCTTTGGCTAATATTTGGCACTAATATTGCACTAATTAGTGAGGGGAAAGGCATTTGTACAGCTCATTTTTGTTGCTCTGTGATTGTTTTATGGGCTGTAGGAGCTGGACTGGTCAGTCCCCCACCCTAGACCAGATCTCCTGGACTGAGGCCTTCCATCATGATTCAGCCTGCTGATGGTCTGGTCAGCTGTGAGCTCTGCCCTCTACTTGTGGCCTGTTTGATCTGGTGCCTTAGTGTTGCACACAGATGGATCCAATGAGTCTCTCAGCTCAAGGATGAGCCTTCACCATCTGTAGCCCAAGAAGATTGACTTCAGTGGCAGCTGCAGCGTGTTTCTCCCAAACAGACAAACGCTGGAGAGACTCCAGGGCTGACCCAATCATTTCCTGATGTAGTTGTTGGCTTTTAAGTCCATCTTCAGCACAGTGGAAGTGGCGATCTCACACACCACCCTCTTGCACAAAGTAATTTTGTAGCACCAGATCCTAAATCTGCCTAGAGGAGGGCTCTTGGTGATCCGAGTGGGGCCTTCCAAGAATCCGACCATTACTGTATTGGCCATATGTTGGCTGTGTACAGTTTCCCCAGGCTCCAGACAGGTTGTTCTGCCTGTGATGGGGTTTTCTCCCTACTCTGTGAAGGAGATCTGATCATTTCTGGCACCTTTCCATGTGGAGAGACTGCAGTACTTTTATCTTCATGCTGGCCCACGATAAAGTGACAATCGTAAGTTAAAATTATTGATATTAATGGCCACTTGTTCCTCATCTTCCTCCTTCTTCTTCCTGTTCTTCTTTCTGCTGCTCCCTTTAGGGGGCACCACAGCAGATCATCTGCCTCCATCTCATCCCATCCCAGCATCCTCCTCTGTCAGTCCAACCTTCTGCATGTCGTGCTTCACTACATCCATGAACCTCCTCTGAGGTCTTCCACTTTCAAGTTTAAGTCTTGGTTTATTCCGTCACAGCACAGAAGCGGCTCTTTTAGCCTCCTGAGACCCTGCGTCCACATATGGGGGACATTACATCTTGGCTTTGCTGCACCTTCTACTTAATTCTGCTCAATAGTGTTTCATACTTTGTTAAGTTGTATTTTTTTTGTTGATGAGTTATGCTATAAAATAATTCCATTGTCCACAACTGAGGACTTTTTCCCATAAAAGTATGTAACAACCAAGTAACAAAATACAACTTCCTGCTCAAAGAGGAAGCTTAATTTTCATACATATCAGGTCCATCTAATCACAAATATCTAGGAGAAATTAAAAATCCATCGCAAACGGGAGCTGTGTTTTTAACAATCTGCTTTTAACTGTTGACTCTGGTAGCACTGCAGTTTTAGTGCTTCTAGACGTGTCAGCTGCCTTTGACACTGTGGACCACGAGATCCTTCTATCTCACATAGAACATGAAGTCGGAATCAAAGGTTCTGACTTCCTTCAGATCTTATCTTACTAACAGAAGTTTCTCTGTCCATCTAGAAGACTGTTTTTCAACAGCAGCAAATCTTTCTTGTGGAGTGCCTCAAGGGTTCATTCTGGGCCCAATTCTTTTCTCATTGTATATGTTGCCTCTAGGGTGTCAGGGCCTGCCTGTTCAAGATTGGTGCTCTGTTCTCTTCTTGCTCTCTCCAGCTCTCCAGCCACCCGGATTGTGTGTGTTTTCCCTTTACCGAGGCGAGAGTGAGAGGGGTGACCTGTTTGGACAGCAGAACCGTTCTGGATCTGGAGATTCCCCTGTTCAGCCCCAAAACCCGAATCAGACAATAAACTTGTGAAACTGCTTTTCCATTCACTGAACATTATGACATAGGGTTTATTTTTAGGAAACATAATATTTCTTTCCACTGTTTTGCTGATGACATCCAGGTGTATGCGCCCGTCTAAACAGAACAGCAGAGATCCATGGAAGCCCCTGCTGAACTGTCTCAGTGACGTTAAGTCCTGGATGAGAAACTATTTCCTAAATCTAAATGAAAGCAAAACTGAGGTTACTGTATATGCTTTGGTAAATTTGACCCCTCAAGCAGCTCCTCTGGCACTCCGAGTCATTTGGCTCCTCACTGTCATGCTGCTGCTGGGTGTTATTTTTGTTAGTGATTTTAAAATGGATAAGCAAATAAGTGCTGCTACTAAAAGTAGTTTTTATCAACTCAGAGTATTTGCTAAGGTAAAACCTTATCTCCCGCAACAACATCTGGAAAAAGTTATTCATGCTTTTATCACTTCCCGACCTGGACTGCTGTAATTCCCTGTACTCTGGCATAGATCAGTCATCTGTGCACCGCCTGCAGGTAGTCCAGAATGCGAGCAGCTCATCTTTTAACTGGTATAAAAAAGCGTGAACACATTACCCCGGTCCTGTCATCCCTTCACTGGCTCCCTGTGCGTTTAAGAATCAAATTTATTACTTACTTTTAAAGCTTTAACGGACTGGCACCTTTGTATCTGTCTGAGCTGCTTCACAGCCACATGCCTGTCATCTAACCAGCTGCTCTTTCAGAGGCCTAAAACTAGATTAAAACAGAGGCGATCAAGCTTCTGTAGCAGCAGCACCAAAACTATGGAACAATCCACCTCTCCATACCCGCACAGATCAGACGATACACACATCTTCACTAAAAACACATATCTTATCCTTGGCATTTGACTGAAGTGTAACATCCTTTTAGACAATTCCTTTTTCTTTTTAGATGTATTTATTTCTTTTATGTTATTTATTGTCTTTTAATGTTGTTTTAATTTGAGTGTAGTTTTTGGGGCTATATACTTTAATGTGCAGCACTTTGGTCAACATTGTTGTTAAAATGTGCTATATAAATAAACTTGACTTGACTTGACTTCTCCTCCTGCCTGCAGCTCCAGTATCTCCACCCTCCCTCCTCTGGACATGTCCAAACCATCTTCCTCACTGAGCTGTCCCTCTGATGGACTCATTTCTAATCCTGTCCATCCTGCTCACTCCCAGTGAAGATCTAAGCATATTCAGCTCGGCCTCCTGTCTTTGTGCCATCAGTGTCATCTCTAAACCATCCATCATAGCAGGCCTCACAACCATCTTGTAAACCTTCCCTCTCACTCTTGCCCACTTCCATCCTCCTCTACTCTGTGAATGACAGAAGGGAGTTTGTCAGACGATGCTGTTTTGTTGAAGTTGGGGCTTCAGTTACATATAAGATGTGCATCATGCACTGGCCTCGGGGCACTGGTGGCACTACCTGTCACTCCCAGCTCATGCAGGGTTGAAGGGGCAAAATTTAACCCACTGTTGCAGAACAAAGCAGCCAGATTACTTCTTCTTTGGTCTGAACTACTGATTATCTTGGCTTACTGTCAACACCTGTGGAACAGTTTCTGCTTCAGTCTGTTTTTATTCATTTACTTTTTTAATTTTAGTGCCATATTAAAGTTCTTTTGAAATGTGTTTTGACGACATTTATGAGATGAAAATCAAGGGAAGACTTTACCCTGCCTGTGATATGTTTACCGGGGCCCCACTCTGGAGCCAAGCCTGGATAGGGTGCTTGAGGGAGCGTGCCTGGTGACAAGGCCTAATATATGATCTATTCCTAAACCTGACCAAAAAGTCAAAGTAAAATCCCAGTAAAATGAAAACAGTGAAGTCCAGTGAGACAAATCCAACCACAAATGTTTCATGCATGACATCCTTGTTGATGAAGTGAGTGTCCATCTGTCAAAAAAAATTTATATGAAGTTTTGATGTTTTTCTTCAGTTTTATATCAATTGAAAATGTTCTAAAAAAACAAAACAAAAGGTGGATAGAAATGCATCTAGTGATAATATGTGCAACTATAAAACTAACACAGTCCAGTTCAGGGACTGCAGTTAGCTGAGGTGAAGCCTTGCAGACAGCTACAGCCGCCTGTGTTACCATCCACCTGTCAGTCAGAGAGGCCACGCCCCTAATAATGCAATTTTAAACAAGTGAGTTATAGAAACATCCTCCCCTGTACAGCTGGTATGAAGGGGTGAAAAGCGGTTTTTGTATCAGGCTGTAAACATGCTTATTTAACATGGGCGTCTATGGGGACTGACTCACTGCTGCCTCTGCTGGACTGCAGGGGAAGTGTGAAAGTTTGCGAGACTGAGCTCCAGGATGTCATTGTTACACTTTTCTATCATACAGATTCGTCTCCATCGCTCCATCTCCATCTGTCTCCTGAGCTTCAGCTCATTGTTCATAACCAGTGTGTTTGTTAGATGAATATTTCATGTGGTTACATCGAATTTTTCTACCAGCTTCACCTTCACCTTCTCCTCTCTCACTCTGTCTCCTGAGGTTTCCCTGATGGTACACTGAGCTGAAAGTGAGGAGATAAGTGGGATGTAGGACAAAGTGATGGCTGCGGAGTGGAGAGGAGAGGGGGAGGATGGAGAGAGCGATGAAGAGCTCCGTGGAAAAGAGGAAGGCTTAATGAGTATGTTGCCCCTGACTCGGGCACGAGCACAAAGCAGGAGATAACAAGGCTGCGTGTTGCCATGGGGGATGTAGCGTCGGCCTGCACAAAGTAGAGGAACCCCACCACCACCACCACCACCTCCTCTTTGTTGCTCATTGCAGGAAGAGCAGAGTGCTGCTCAGCCACGTCCACACAGCATTAGTACACCATAGAGTTAATGCAGGTATGGCGCTCTGATGGGAGATGTGCATTAGCTTCAGATGATTTACATGTAAACTGTGAAATAAAAGAAACTTTCTATTTCTGCTAACTTGATGTGTTTTGATTTGGAAAAAAAAAATCATTACTGGAGTTCCATCCATGAGTTACAGTACGTGCTGTAGGAGTTGAGACAGAGCTGAGCAGGTGAGCAGGTGACTGACTTACAGAAACACAGAACTAAACGTTTTACACTTCATCATACGGGCCATGACTTCCTGTGATTCTCCTGAATTCAGGGTTCAGTTTTACCCAAAGGTGCAATTTTGTAGCTAGTAACAGCTTCGGGGTATTAGGGTGGTCTGTAACAGGTGTGGGCAGTAGACTTCGATCCAGTAAGCCAGTGGTTCCCTAATGGGAATCAAATACACAACACAGGTGAACAGAGAGCAATGAGATTAAAATTAGGACACATCAAAGGCTGTGAGCGACAGCAAGGAAAGAACACCACAAACTAACTGAGCTCGGCTCCGGGTGCCTTCATCTGACAATATATGACTCTCTGTATGCAGGTTTCACTCACGTAGACTTTATTTGGTAAATTGATTTATTACTGATGTTTTTCTTTCATCGGTCTGACACAATGACCTGATCGATCGGTGCTGAAGAATCTCCACGCTCAGAGCAAGGATGGCCTCTGCAAACTAGCCCAAGGCTGTGGAGTCTGTGTGTCCTCAGTGAAGCGTTAGCTGAGAAAGTTTCTGTCACAAACAGGATAAAGTCTGTTCACTAATGCACTCACAGAGACGTGGCTGTGCTTCCTGGCTTCACTCACGCTCACAGCTGTTTTTGGGGTGTTAAAACTTTCCTTTTATTGGGGGGCAGCTTTGTCCACATGTTCTCTATGTCTGCACTTCACGTAATAGTGTGTAATTACAACGTAACAAAGGGGCAGTTAGGCTACTCCATAACGCAGCTCACACTAGTAATAACAATCCAGAGGTTCTTAGAAATACTTACAGCGTCATTAGTTTCTCCTGACAGTAATGAGCACGCTGAGGGGATCTTATTTGATGTACACAATGAGACACGTGAAGTCCTACTGAGAGCAATAAACTGCACAAAAATGATACAAATTAAAACTCCTACAGTCACTCTGAGGACCCTGGACCCCCCCCCTTCCTGTTAAATCAGCTCGAAGATACTTTTATTTATTTATTTAGTAAAATTCTTACTTTACCTCCCTCTCGTTTACCTGTCCTTACGTCATTAGAAACTGGGAGCATGTCCCTGTAAACTGTGGGCTGTGTCATGACCAGCAGCAGACATGTGCTGCAGTCTTGGCGCCGGGTGACTGACAAGCTTGTGTTCAAAATAATTCTGAGCAAATGAAAGAAGCTAATCCTCATCCATCTTCACCAATCACCGCCTCCCAGCAGGCGACACCGGGGCCGCAGGAGCTCAGCGGCTGTAAACATCCGCTGCTGATTGGCCGCAGCAGACGGAGGAGCACTTTCAAAACTTCAAGTGCACATTAAAGTTTCCAGTCGCTCTGAGACGGATTTCAGGCGCGTCTTCGGTTTCAGCTGCAGCTGTAATCCGACACTCCGCCACTTATAGCAGCAGCAGCCTGCACATATCATCTGACAGCACATAAAGCACCACGTCGATGAAGTCATCCGAGGTGCATCTGTGCACCCGTGTCAGTCTGAGAATATGTGCATTCAGCACCATCTCAGCTATTCGCCCGTTTCAGCTTTTTCAGGCCCGGGTTCTCAGTGGAGAGATGTTGTCAACTTGTGACATGCTTCATGCTTCCTTTCACAACAAACCCTGAGAGCATGTGCTGCCCAGCTGCATTAATCCCTCTGGAGTCTGAAGTCTGCTCATCAGGTTACTGCTTTTTACCACCCAAAAGCAGTTTTTACATGCAAAGCAGCAGAAATCTAAACTGTCCAAAACATCAGCAAACAAAGAAAAACCTGTAAAGATGCAAAACCACCAAAAACAAAGTGACTGTGCAGCTGCAGGCTGCACCAGATTACCACATCACATCAGTTCACTGCATAAATATGTTCTTTATCATCATGACAAATTCATTTTTTAAAATCTTTTTTTATTTCAAAGTGGTGGTGCAGCGGTTAGCACTGCTGCCTCACAGCAACAAGGTCCTGGGTTTGAATTCCGGTGGGGCCTTTCTGTGTGGAGCTGTAATGTTCTCCCTGTGCCCATGTGGGTTCTCTTCAGCTTCTCCGGCTTCCTCCCACAGCCCAAACACATGCACGGGACTAACTGGTGACTCTCAGCTGGCTGTAGGTGTGAGTGTTTGTGTGTCTGTGTGCTGTAGCCCTGTGGTAGACAGCTAACCCTGCCTCTTGCCCTGTGACGGTGGGTGTAGGCTCATTCATGGATGGAGTGATCGATCAGTATTGGGAAAACATCCTGCCTGATTTAAATCGTGTTCAGCTCTGACATCTGTTCTGCTCAGAGAAAGAATTATATTTGGTTTCCAGATGTGCGCAGATGTTACAGAGCCTGTTTCTTCCTGTAGACTGGCTCAAACCCCCAAACACAGAGTCCTAAATTTCCCATGATGCAGTTCAGCAGCATGTTTTCATGTTCCATCTCTTAGACTCCTCTTCGTGTGTAAAACTGGTGGAATATCCCTTTTAAAACTGAGTCCCTCACATTAGCTCTCTGAGGTCAAAGGTGACTTCAACATATGGATTGAAGCTCATCTGAAGTGTTTGCCATGTGTGCAGATTGGCTGCCCGTGGATGACTGAGCACAGAAAGAGTTCCCTGTATGGTGAACGTGTGCCAGCTACAGTCTTCTGATGCCCGTATGTTTAAGAAAAGATGACATTATTGTGCATTAATCATGCAGAGATGGTTTCGTACTGCAGGCACATTTTAAATTTAGTTTTCAGGAATTTGTTTGGAGCCAGCGTCAGCAGGAACTCAGCCAGCTGTCAGACGGTTACAGTGACAAACTACAAAAATAGTTCAGTCACCCACACAGAATGACCTTCATCCACAGGAGAGGACATACTGTACGTTCCCTGCATGCCCTCTCTCGCTCCGCCTGAGTCGGACTCTTTAGCTTCTTATTTTTGATTTTCGTGCTGAAGCTTATCATAACTTCTGTTTCTAGAACCTGCTGTGAATTCACATTTTGGCTTGTTGATGCTTTGGTGTCCCATTTTATTGGATAATGTGTTAAAGGCTCTATTTGAATCTGACCAGGATCTTTCCCAAAGCTAAATGAGTAGTTTTGGTGCCTAAATCTAACTAAAGAGGGAGTGAAAACAAAGCACAAAGGTAAGCACACAACCTCGAACCTTCAGCTTTGTATGAGAACAACATCAAAATGTGTCTGCATTTGTGAGCAGTCACTGGTGGACAGAATAGGAAGTCTCATCCCAGATACCAGTTCACAAAACCCACAGACTGTATACAAAAGATGGACATTTCCACTGTGACATCACCCACTGGTCTGGAGTATTCTGAAGCTCCAACAATTGTGTTTTGGTCTCCATCATGTTGGATTTTTGGATCCAGATGTGACCATATTTGGATGACGGGGTTCAGATTTGTACAGCGCTCTGTGCCTCCATCCACCTGTCAGTCAAAGAGGAGCAGCCTCTAGTGGACATTAGAGGAACTGCACAGCCTATGTGCTGCTTGGCTATACCAAAACTGTGGGAAAGATTAACATCTTAGTGGTAACTGGACAGACACACTCATCACATTTATACAGTCTGCTCCAACCACAGCAGTAAAAACTGATTATAATAATCAGGAAAACTTCAGTTCCCTGATCAAACGTGTGCACTCTTACAGTGTGGTGTTCATGCTTTCACTGAGGTAAAGGATGTGATGGCAGCTAAAGGATATTTATTACTACGAGGCTCCATTTTTGCCACAATCGTGTTCACCTGAGGGCCGAACATGTGGAAACTTTAACTCCTTTCAATCCACAGTAACAAGGATGCAGTCACGACCCTCGAATTACAGCCTGGTCTTCCAGTATTCCCAGTACAGTCGACCCTCACTATATCACGGCTCACTTATTGTGGCTTCACTGTATCACGGGTTATTTTTTAAAAACTATGCAACTCTGTTTCTTTGAGTTGTCGCTATATTGCGTGATTTTCTCATTCAAGTTGTAGTAAGAGAGTGGGAAAGGTTTATAGGAGTGTGGGAAGGGTTTATAAAGCCTTAAAATATGCATAAATATAAAAAGCCGCTACTTTGCAGATTTTCACCCATCGCAGGGGTCTCTGGAACGTAGCCCCCGCAATAAGTGAGGGATCACAGTATGTCCATCCGGGGATACCTGCTGTCTGACCTAATCACCAACATATTCCTGCGATGATGAGCGTCCCCTGATGGAGATCCCTGATGCACATGCCTGTGCTCCTGTCTGTCAGACTGAAAGCAAACACTCTGAATGATTCATGTAGAAATCTGCTGTATATATTTTATATACTGCTGTTTCATGCTAAAGAAAATATCTTTATTATGTGTCTGATCATTCTCCAGTTCTCCCTCATTTTCTGTGAGCGGAATTTTTCTCCTTCATGAGTCTAACTGGGACTGATTCCAGGTCTCCAGCCAGCTGATCCCCCTTATTCCTGCCCATTGCTGCTTCCATCTGCTGGGCTTTCACTCCTGCTGCCTCCAACAAATCCAATCTGCTGGTGAAATAACACAACATATATATTTACAGGGCTGTTTCTGCATGTGTGGCCCCAGCGATAAAGAAAAAAAAGAAGCTGAACAATGAAAACTGAATAAAAGATAAGAGGGAAATAGTTTGAGGATGTTTGGAGAGGTGGAGCTCTCCGTGGTGCTGGATTCTGTTTCCTGGGGCTTTGGGAACACTTCTAAGCTTCTATGATAGGAGTTAGCAGTGGTTTCTTTGTAGCATTTCCATCATGAAGGTCTGATACACCCAGTCGCCTCCCAGCAGCTGGAAAACCTTCATGTTCGTGGACACAAATCCATACATATGAGAAACTGTATTCAGGGACAGGAAAATGAAGGAGGAAAAGCTGACTCACACAAAGAAATGGGAACGTCTGTGTCTGAAAACACATTAAAAGATTAAATGTTGTGACCATTTTGGTTTTACATAAGACATGGATGTATGATGTCATCGATTAGCTAGTGACTGTTTGGAAGCATCAGGATAAGCACGTTCGCCATCTTGTTTTTTTGTAAAAGGGACAGAAAAGAGAGCACGTGAGCAGGAGGCTCATTTTCTGAAAGAGACCTACAGTCAGAATTTACAGCCAGAGGAGACCCCTGCTCGTGATTAGAAAGAATGCAGGTTTTAAGTATTTCAACATTAACATCGCACCAGGAAGCTACATCCTTCTTCCATCGTCTATGTACAGTCTATGGATAGGAACAGCATGAAAAGGTGGAGCTGGGGTGGAGGTTGGTTGCAAAGCAGCAAGTCTGTGCAAGTGTCTGAGCTCCTCCTCCTGTCTCCAACACACCAGACCGTCTGTGTCACCGTACAGCTCTGATGTGGCCACTGAAGTGAATGCTGGAGATTTCACCATATTCATGTCTGAAGGGGCCAAAAAATGTAAAATTAGCACTGAGTCTATTTTTGTCAAGCAGCAGAGAACAGTGGGGAGGGCAGGAAGTCCCACACAGGCATGGCACAGAGAATCCAGTCAAAATTTTCAAAATAAAATATCTTTATCTGGAAAAGACTTCAGCGAGTTTCTGAGTTTGAGTTTACTGAGCTGACACGTTCTTGTCCTCTTGCAGCCTGCAGGAGCTGAATGAAACTGTTGGCTTAACCTCAGCATAACACAACACAACACAACACAACACAACACAACACAACACAGCCCAGGTGATGGTTTCATTAAAAAGGGAGGAACTGCCTCTGCTCAGTCTCACCTGGTTGCTGTGAAGCTTTGCAGGTCACGTATTGAATGAATGAGTGTTTGAACTGGTTTTACTGGTTTTTTATATTTGTGAGATTTTTTCTTTAATAATTTGGACCGACAGCAGAAGTCAGAAGGCTCAGAGCTGAACCATCATCACATTTACAAAAATATTCAGACCTGCAGACTTCCTCTGAATTAGAGAGGCGACTGATGAATCTGCTGCACACAGAAGATTTCTCTGAACATTTCCTGATTTATCTTTTTTAAAGTCTAGTTTTAAAGTTAGCAGCTGAGCTCAGCTGAGGATCGAGCTGAGATGATCAGACTCCAGGTTGCAGGTTGGAGCTTTTTTCCTAAATCCTTTATCTCACTCATCGACTTAATGAAGGTCAGAATACATCACAGACATTGTTCCTCACAGCTGCATTTTTATGGGAAATGATCATTGAAGTTTGGTTATTATAAAGAAAATAATATGAGACAAGATGCACACAGCAGAGATTCTGAGGAAATTATGATTTTATTAATAGACATTTAGACCTGAAAGAAATCTTCAAATCTTGAAATACTGGGGATAAAACAGGAAATATGAAGCCAATAAATAAAAGGTTAAAATAATAATAAATATAATTAATCATAAGTTTGTCTCTGTATAATGTAAAACCAACTTTACAAACTGAACTTATCAAACTTTAATATTTCAGAATTTAAACTTTAGTCAAATTTATTAGATTTCAATAAAATAAATCAATAAACTAAATCTTAAATTCTGCAGTTGATTCTTGAATTCTTAAATATAATATAAATGTAATATAATGTTAAAGTATTTGCTTACTTTAACTTTCATGGTAAAATCAGTTTATTCTCTTAGTGAAACATCAGATCTTCACACTGACTTTCTTCTTTTCTTCTGTATTATGTCATAAATTTAAAAAGTATTTATGTTCATTTGCATTGATGTTCATTTGCAGTCAGAACTTAATCTTATATCTGGACATAACTGAGTCATACAGTACCTATGGGTCATTAAGGCTCCAGTGTTGTGTCTGCACAGAACAGACAAGTTAGCAAAGAACCAAACAAACTCTGCGTACAGCAGACAGAATCTGAAAGTCATCCTTTAGAAACTGGAACAAAGACCTGACAGGACCTGAGAGATCATCTGGACCTTCAGCTGATCCACCTGCTGTTCACTGAAGCCTCATCAGAAACGGTCCCAGTGGGAGGGCGGCTGTCAGGAAGCCGTTCTGCAGGAAGGGAAACTGGGAGAAAGGCTGAGGTCTGCCACATTACACAAGAACTGGACTGAAGATCAGTGGCAGCAGTTCTGATGGATCCACATTTGAACATTTTTGGCTAAAATCATAATCAGTATGCACGGGGGAGGTCAGGAGAGGTCAGCGAGGATCATCTGTAAAACATGGTGGAGGCTCTGTGATGGTTTGGGCTGCAGCTCTGTCAGTGGTGTTGGAGATTATCATTGTTGGAATTATGAACACAGAAAAGTACCATCACATTCAGATCCACCATGAAATACCATGTGGAAAGCAAGGATCCCAAACACACTGCAGTAAAAACACCCCTGCTTAGAATATAAAGAAATGAGGAGTGGCTCAAGACTTTTGCACAGTAATGTTTGCTTTACATATTTTTATGTTTTCAACTTTTTAAAAAAGATTTTCATGAAGTTCATGTAATTCAAAGTTTACTTTAACTTGTATGTTATTAAGATATTTTAGTAGTTAATAACCTGTCAGGTGGGTACGGGGCCGGTTCGTCGGTTTGTTGATAATTCTTCCTCACCGATTCTGTAATTTATTGAAAACATTCCACACCTGTTCAGACTGATGCAGATGCAGCCCGAGTGTGATGATCACAGAGGCACCACCTCATCGAGAGGTTGCTGTTAAATGGTCACACTGTCATATATGTGATACCTGCTGTTACTGAAACAACGAAGTGCCAGATGAGGATTTCTAATTGTTCTGCACTTTGTGTTTGTTTGTATAAAAATCATTGGTAACATTTTAGACTGTCTGTCACAGAGAAAGGGAGATACCTGTATCTTATAACACACCTGAATATAAATGATAGCTGCTGGAACAGCTCCGCCCCCTAAGCGTTAATTGTTTTATATTTTTACACTATTAATATATGAAGATAAATTCATTTGTATTTTTGAGCCTCTGACGTTTAACTCAACATGGATTTACATTTGGTTGTTGAAGTTGGCACTAACGAGCTTCCATACTGATGAACCGATAAATAATCCTAGAATCGATTTTAATGAATTTATTTTATGTCCTCGTGTGTGTGAAGCTCTTTGTGTTTTTAAATAAAGTTTGTTTTTAATTCCTGATTGTTCTCTGGAACAGTCAGAGCAGAGGAAGGCTGCTGAGTTCGCCCTGTTACCATAGCAACACTGGGGGTATTTACACCAACACGCAGGTCTGACTGTCGCAAACTGCTCAGCAGCCAATTACAGGGGACAGTTTGATCCGCAGATTCCTGCAGTCAAACCTGAGACCTGCTCGCTGTGAGATACCTGCAGCAGAAACGCGTCGGACTGGTTACATAACCCATGATGCAGTGCGCTTCTCTCGCGCTCATTCCTCGCGTTATGGCGCGCGTGTCCGCGGATCCTTCATCTGGATTTTAGCAGAACTTCAGCTGACAGGAGTCGTGCAGCTCAGGCTCGACCTGCTGCAGGACTCTTGGCTCCGTTCCCGCACACATTCAGGACTGTAGCACCTGCTGGCTTTTACAGTCTGTCTGCACTGCGTCGAAACTCCCCCCCCCTCCTCCTCTCCTCTTCCTCACTCCCCTCACTCACACTCTCTCTCCTAACCCCTCCCTCCCTCTCTCACTCACTTCTTCTTTTTTCTCTCTCTCTCTCCTCATGAAATCCTGCAATATGCTTACAAATTCCCGGACGCGGACCCTCTCCTGAGCCGGTTTTCCTTTAAAGCCTCATTTTCCCCCCCTCGTTTTTACCGCAGAGAAAAACACGAAGAGCCGCTTTCTCTGTGCGGATGCTGTTGCAGTGCCAAGTCCTCCCAGTCCTCCCCATCAGACTGGTGGCCAGCTTTTTGGGTCTCCAGCATGATTTTAAGAAATTGTCAGTCAGGATTTTTGCTGCGTTCAAAGCCGTCTGAAGCCTCCTCCTCCTCCTCCTCACAGCGGGCTGCTCCGGTTGACGCTGAAAACCTACACCAAGAGGATACGGATGTTGACCAAGACAACATAGTCTATTAATATTTCAGAGATACTGTAAAGCGATATCAGTATTAAAGCCCAAGTTGTAGGGGGTGGCTGGGAAAGGTGCGCACCGCGAGGATCTCCGTCTGCTGCTCTCCGACTCTGCTCAGGTGCGTTTTATCTATCATCTTCATCACTCAGAGGGTATTTTAGATGGGAACTGTTTGTTCGTATGAACGGTAAAAGCTTTTTCTGGCTGAAGCTGAGTGATGTGCGCAGAGAGGCAGCGCAGCGGGGCTGCAAACTCGAGTACTGATGTATGCGGTAAAAATACAGCAAACGCAGCGCAGGCTTCTTCAGGTGCTGCAGGATTTTTTTCCCCTCTCTCTGAACAACACGAAGCTCTCTGACCAATAAAAATGTCAGTGTGGGAATAAATGCTGCAGTTTTTTGTTTCTTTCAGGTGAGAGAAAGGAGGATGTGATGCTGGTGAAGATGATGATGATGATGATGATGATGATGGAGAGGGAGGTTCTTCACAGCTCCTGGCCGCAGTAGGAGCTTCTCCACTCCAACCCGCCCCCTCCCTCCTCTACACCTAAACTTCCTGTTTGTCTCCTCCGCCCGCCAGGAAGGATGACTGTGGTGTCCACAGAAAACATGGACGAGACCTCCACCCTGCCGGGTCACCCGCAGGACCCCTACCCACCCGACGACGACCACGACAACCACGACTGCTGTGAGCGGGTGGTCATCAACATCTCGGGGCTTCGCTTTGAGACCCAGCTAAAGACCCTCGCCCAGTTCCCGGATACCCTCCTGGGAAACCCCAAGAAGAGGATGCGCTACTTTGACCCCCTTCGAAACGAGTACTTCTTTGACCGGAATCGCCCGAGCTTCGACGCCATCTTGTATTATTACCAGTCTGGAGGACGACTGAGGAGGCCGGTCAACGTGCCGCTGGATATGTTCTCAGAGGAAATAAAGTTTTATGAACTTGGTGCCGAGGCTATGGAGAAATTTCGGGAGGATGAGGGGTTTATCCGGGAAGAGGAGCGGCCTCTGCCCGAGAATGAGTTTCAGCGGCAGATCTGGCTCCTCTTCGAGCATCCGGAGAGCTCGGGGCCGGCGCGGGGAATCGCCATCGTCTCTGTGATGGTCATTCTTATTTCCATAGTCATATTTTGCTTGGAGACATTACCTGAGCTGAAGGAGGATCCCAATGACCGGATTCGCATGGTGGGCAACACCACCATGTTCTACAAAGCAAACGTCCTCACAGACCCTTTCTTTGTGGTGGAGACGCTCTGCATCATCTGGTTTTCCTTTGAGTTGATAGTTCGATTCTTTGCCTGCCCCAGCAAGGCAGCTTTCTTCAAAAACATGATGAACTCTATTGATATTGTGGCTATAATCCCGTACTTCATCACTCTTGGCACAGAGCTGGCTGATGACCAAGGCAACAAGGAGGGGAAAGGTGGAGGGGAGCAGGCCACGTCTCTGGCCATTCTCAGGGTAATCCGTCTGGTGAGGGTGTTCAGGATCTTTAAACTGTCCCGACACTCCAAAGGGCTCCAGATTCTGGGGCAAACTCTAAAGGCGAGCATGCGGGAGCTGGGCCTGCTCATTTTCTTCCTCTTCATCGGCGTGATTTTGTTTTCCAGTGCCGTCTACTTTGCGGAAGCAGAGGAGAAGGAGTCGTTCTTCACCAGCATCCCAGATGCTTTCTGGTGGGCGGTGGTGTCAATGACGACAGTCGGCTACGGGGACATGTACCCCGTGACCATTGGAGGGAAGATCGTCGGCTCACTTTGCGCCATAGCTGGAGTGTTAACCATCGCGCTGCCGGTGCCCGTCATCGTGTCCAACTTCAATTACTTCTACCACCGGGAGACGGAGGGCGAGGAGCAGGCCCAGCTGCTCAACGTCAGCAACCAGAACCTGGCTTCGGACACCAACTCGAGTCGCCGCAGCTCCTCAGTGGTCAGCAAATCGGAGTACATGGAGATAGACGAGGACTTGAACAACAGCATCGATAACTTTAGGGAAGCAAACCTTAGGACTGCCAACTGCACGGCTCCCAGCCAGAACTGCGTGAACAAGGGGAAGCTGCTCACCGATGTGTGAGGCAGCAGGCGATGGCCGCTGTATATATTGTAGAAATATCTGGATGCTTTATCTCCATTGGTGCATTTTATTCTCATCGCTGCATTGATTCATTCAAACATGTGAAGACTTTAATGAGCACATGGTCAAATTATTAAAAAAAACAAAAAAAAAACAGATTTGTTTGGCAATAGTACAAAAATCTGCAGGTACTCGGGAAACATTTGAGAAATTATTGGCAAAATTTAGTAGCGCACACCCTTCAATTTAAAGCACGGCTCCTCCGGTTTCATCGTCTGTATATTAATATGGATGAAAGCTTTGAAAAGTGAAGCTGATGCTTGAGCGCCTTAAACCTGCATTCCTCCTAATGTCCAGGAGGGGGAGACTCCTGGTTGTAAAAAGATGTTTGATTGTATAAAAGTCTATGAGAAAAGGAGCCCACGGCTCAGCGGAGCTCTGCGCTGGACTCAGTCACTGGTTTCAATCATTCAATCGTTTTGGAAATTATGATCCTGTTAGAGTCACACGGGGCGATAACAAAAGAGGGGAGGATTTAGGACAGAGCTTGTTAAGAAGCTCGAGGCTTCACAAAGTCGTGCATGACATCGTCATGCTGGCTACGTCCATCTTTTATATACAGTCTAAGAGGTTAGTTTAAATGTCAGCTTATTTGGACCAAACTGGGAGCTTTAACTTTTAAAGCTGAGAAAAGGCTGCAAAACAGATTTCCGCATTGCATTCTGGGAAATGTAGTGATTTTGGCCCAATCAGAGATGGAAGAGTAAAAATAGCTTTTCTTTCTGTTTTGTGACAGAACATCCTTTTATCAGTAATACTAAACTGATGGAGCTCCCCTTTAACAGAGTCATGATGATAACTCTGCATTGATATGCTTCAGTTTCAGATTTTACAATTTAAAATGGATCCTGCAAGAATCCTTCTATATGATTTTATGTATGCAGTCTCGTTTATCTGAGCTACACTCTTTACAAAGAGATATTTCAGCACACGTTAGAGATAACATCAAAAAGTAAAATGAAAAATAACACGGACGAGATTTCAAAGAATTGAATGTTAAGAAGATAAAAGCAAACTAAACGATATCACTGGTGCATGTATTTGGAATTTAAGGGTAGAATTTACTATTTGGACAATAATTAATCAAAAGTCTTCCCGACACCTGCCACATTTTGTGCAACAGACTCAACTTTCAGGAAAAAATGAACAAAACAAAACATTTAAGCCCAGCTGAGATTGGAAGGACGACGTCCTCCCTGAAGAAACGCTCACCGCGTGGATTATTTCAGGCGTGTCTTTCTGCGGCACATCCAGGGAAAGCTTGGATAATGTAATGCCGGATGCTGACCCGGATGTTTTTCAGGCACCTTATCAGAAACAAACAGGAAGCGTGCCGAGGCCTGTGGAGGATTATGTGCGCTGCTGCTGCTGCTGCTGCTGCTGCTACGGGCCGGCCAGAGGTTCCCTGTTTGATGCCATGCAACACTCCTTTATATAGAAGCATGTGGAGACTCTCTTCTCTCTTATATTGGCATGCACAAGACGTTACCTCATTTTATTTTTACATTCTTCTGTGCGTCGAGCTCCATCGTCCCCTCCTGGATTTTTGCTCTCATTTGTTTTCACCAAAAGTGCACTGGCTATTTATTCTGATCATTTCAGTCGTTTCAGAGCATTTCAGTGTTGAATGTTTAAGGGAACAGGAACTCTTCTTCTTCGGAGATCATGGCATGTCAAAATACTAAAGCATTATGGCCTAATTAGCTATGGTATAGCTACGTATACTCAATGCATGACGTCAGTATTAAATTGCTTGCAGTTGTGGAGGGACCTCGGGAGGTGGAGGATGAAGACGATGATGATGTTTCTTGTCATTGTCGTCGAGGTATCGACAGGATTCGGTGCATGATGGAGCTGAACTGTTGGAGGGGACAAACAAAAAGACAAAAAAACAAAATGAAGGAAAAAAACAGGCGAGATATCCTTAAAAAACATCTCAGAAATTCCAGTTTCATTTGTTTAAAGCTTCGATCTTGGAGTGCATGGGATCATTTTATGTGGTTTGTGACCCCATTTTCTGTTTTGCATTAGACTTTAAAGAAGAAGGAAAGCAGTAATTTTAACAAATTTAATAGATATATCTATAATTAGTGTCTTAGTGCCTTGAAGCCCTTCTCATTCTAGAATTGACTAAAGTGCCTCCCATTACAAGAGAAATCAAAGAGCTTACTGTGTGCAGCTTAACTTCTCCTGCCATAAAGATGCACTGCTCCCTGCACATGTGGAACTGAACAGACAGACTAACAGTCAGAATTTATTCCATTCGTGGGCCTAAAACAGTAAAACACTGTCCTGGATGCTGACACACAGCCTCAGTGCACAATTAAGTTCAAAGATGGAAGGTTTTTATTTGGTACGTTTAGGACCCATGAGAGATGCAACACAGTGTGATCGAACATGAACCTCGTGACAGGGACCAGATTATTTGCGAGCCACTGAGGGTTAGGGGTCGCACCTGTTGTTATAGATGTGGCCTTTTTTTTTTTTTTTGGAACACCTGTAATAGCATCAGAAGGTGAGATTTTGCCTAATTAGTAAGTGGCTGAAACAAACCCCTCCCTAACTGTAGATGGGTGGCTGCTGATGTGGTGGATGTTCAGATGGAGGGAGTGTGAAGGTGGATCTGAGGGAGTGTCATGAAGGAAACGGTCAGAAACTGTAGCCGGCAGTTTGAGGATGGTGCTCCTCATGCTTTGGAGCAGCGAGTATGGAAAAGTCTAAGTTAGTGGGACGTCTGTGGACATGCTTATAAAGAGGGATGTTATAGAGCGATTACGGTGCATAAAGGCAGCGCTGGAGGCGCCTCTCTCATGCTGTGGTGGGCGGGCGTTCTGCTGTCGTGGTACACCCGTGCCTTTAGGCTGCCTACAGACTGTAAGAGTTTGGGAATCTTAGGAATGTACTGTGAGCCTGTGGACAGGTACCTGCCTCTGCCTGTGGGTGAAGCGTTTGCAGTCTGAACTCTGCTGATAGTGTTTGGAAAGTCTTTGGCTGCATGCAGCTCACCTGTTCCTGTTCAGAGCACAGAGGGATTTTGGAGTGACATATTTGACGGCACTCTCATCCACCATTGTCCACACACTGAAGCAGTGTTTATCCCTCTGCTCGAGAACCAAAGCCAAGCATCACTGAGGTTCTGCTGGATGCCAAAACCTTTAAAATGACTTCCTTTAATTTCTCTGGTGCACTGATGAACTGCACAGAACCGTCTTCACTGTATAAGCCAGCTCAGTTTCTGGATGGTGGCGGTTGTGTACTGGACACCTACCTTCCAAATCTGTGTCCAGTCCATGAACATGTGTGGGAATAATAAAAAGCATGAAAGTTTAGAAGCTTGGAAAAGCAGATTTTTGTGTCCCAAAAGTTGCCCGGGTTCAAGCGCTGTACGCAGATTTGGGAATAAGAAATGTTTTTCAGCAAAAAGTTCCTTATTTTCAGACAAATTCCCAAAAACTTGGAAAATCAGTGGATTTTTGGCATCTATGAATACAAACATGACGCGGGTATCCTCAGTGAAGTTCTGGCTTCAGCTGAGGCACAAAAACAAGAAGTCAGTATTAGAGGAGCCTGAACACTGAGCACAGCAGCAGAAACACTGCCACCTACTGATGCTCGGACCTGCCTTTACTTACTGCCGCCGCTTCATTAAGTGTGAAAGAAAAAAGCTCCTCTGCCTGCGTGGGGATGATGGTGGATGTGACCTTAGGGTTTCCTCTGCAGGCGTGAGGCGCTCTGCACGCCAGCAAAATGGCGCTGCTGCTGTTTAGAGGAGGGAGAATGGGTCGGTGTGAGGGGGCCTTTCCCTGCAGGATCACTGCACACTTCCTAAATTATTGACTTTAATTCCACACGGTCGATTTTCCAGTGATCCTACAGTCACAGCTGCAAGTGATTAATTGTCACTCTAAGTGTTAAAATTACTTGTTATACTGCACCCCTGTGAGGACACACAGCCCCCCCAGCCTGTTTACATCTTTAGAATATCAGCTGTTTTTACTGCAACCATGTGGACATCAAAGGAAACTGAGGCTCCTTCTTTGGTGAACCAGTTTAAAACAGACGAGTGTGAAAACGCAGAGTTGTGAAAATGTAGGCACGCAAAATAGCGACTCAGAGAAATGCTGTGAATATCTGACCAATCACAAGTTCTTGCTGTGTGAAGTTTCCTGACTTTCAGAAGGTTTGGCCACAGCATTCCCAGAACTGCGGCAGCGTTTTCCAAGTCTGAGGGGCAGATTCTGCAACAAAGGCAAAAATGTTTGTGAAGGACGTCAGTTCTAACTGCTTGTGTGTGGTGGAAAGCAGCATGAAGTGTGTATTGTATCACCAGGTTTCTCTGGTGGGAAATATCAAGGGTAACTGGGGGAAAATGGGAGAAATGGGAGTCTGCTGGATTTTTATCCTGATCCACCGAACTCCTGAGCACAATAATCAGCTGGAGGCGTCGCTTCAGATAAAAACATCTGCAGACTTTCAGGCTGCTTTTACACTCGAATGTCATCAGTGACCCGAGGAGTCCTCTGCAGCCACCCACACAGGTGTTTCACTCCTCACGGCTGATTAGAGCTCCTCTCAGGACTGTGTGGGCATGTGCAGACCTTCATCGTACTGCTGCACCTGGTCCACAGCAGGAACAGGAAAAGTGGAAGTGAAAAAATTAATCAGTAAAAAGCTAAACAGAAAGTTAATAACCACAATGTTTTGATTATTATTGGAAATGAATCTGCAGTGCTTCAGTCTGCATTTGGTCACAGTGACGTCAAACATGCTTTTAGAAAAGAAATGTTTTCATCTGTCAGAGCGAGAATTTTATTTAACTGAGAACTGTAAATAAATATTTTAAGAAGCATTGTTCTTAGAAATGATCCAGTTGTCACAGGATGCAGAGAGAAAATACTTCTGGACAATAATTCAGGTGCTAAACATGAGTTTATCATTTTGTCTGCTAGAAGATGCTGAAATGCACAAAAAGCACCAAAAATTATACAACAGCAAAACACATTTTTCTGTGAAAGATTAATTCATGCACTCCAGATTATTATTCATGTGCAAAAGACAAAATTTTAAATAATCTGAGGCATGCATGAGGGTATTTAATCTGATCAGATGCAGAAATTAAGGTGATTCTAATTTTCTGCACAATCATCTCTTTCCTGCAAAAATGACTGTGTTTGCACTCCAGGCTGAGGAGATTATGAAGATGGCATCCTCAGCCTGGAGATGAATTTAAGATGTAGAAATCTGTTGATTGTGTTTATGCAAAAGATCCAAAGTGAAGGAACTTTTCTTTTTTGCAGAATTTATAGATTAGAGGACGAGTTTGCAACATTTCCAGCATTTGTCCCTGCAACAGTGAAACGCTGCTGACAAGAAAACGTGTTAATGATCTGATTTGACATGATGGTGATGAAAGAGCCTTCCTGCGTACTGCAGAATTTTTATCACAAGCAAACAAGACTCTATGTTTCTATAACTATCATCTATTTACAACAGATCAAGTTTTAGTCACATGACATGTCTATGATTAGAATTTATCCACACACATAATATTTGTTTTTTTTTGCTTTGGGCCATTTTTAAACTGGCCAAGCTGTGTTGTTTCTAAACGATGCTGCTGATATGAAAAAGATGCAAAGAAGCAAAAATTAATATCCTGAGTGTCACAATTATTATTTTTAAACTCTTATTTTAAAAACAAATCTTCTGCTTCCTGAAGCTTTAAATTTAAACTTCAGACAAAAACATCCCTCACACTGCGGCTGTGACTGATGGAACATCAGAAGGAGCTTTATTGTGCATTTATTGTGTATCTCAGCTGTGTGTCGACATCCTGTTACCTTTAAGGCCCATCTTACAAACTGCTGAAGAAAAAAAAATCCCTTTAATTAACATTTCAGTCTGACAGACAAATTTAAAAATGCAAAGAAGGTGCTACGTGTGAAACATGCAGTAGGTCTTAGAAAGTAAAATGACCCGTTCCACATGTTTTTAAAGGTAGAATCACATTAAAAATGTCTGCGTTTAAATTAGTGATGAAAACCAACATGGTGCGGTCGGGACTCTTTGTGTGGTTTGAAATTCTGTGTGTTCATATTTGTTTACTGAAGGCCAGAGTTTGAGACTCATCTGCATCTGAAGGGACCAAATCATCATCAGAGCAGCTAAACGCATGGATGGTACACAAACATTTTCTAGGTTAAGGATGATGAATTTGGAGAGATTTTATAGTATGTGTTTATTTTTAGAACATTTATCATCTGATATGCAGTAAAGAGGAAGAGCAACAAGTTACCTTTCAAATTAAAGTCCGGTTTTTATAACTACAGTAAACATAATTTAGTTAAGAAGCTTCCAACTGCCACGTGCAAAATGATCGATGAAGTAATTTGCAGATGATGATGTGATTTATCTCTGATGAGCTGCAGACCAACCATTCCCATTCAATCTGTGTTTTCATCACAGGAGTGTTTGATTTTTTAAAGAATATGAATTCAGCGTGCTGACTCAAGCCATCAACACAGAGTTCCTCAGCCCAGAGGAGATCATAAATCCATATCTGCGTATTTAAAGCTGAATTATTACATGTGACTGTAGTGCTGCAGCAGAACAGCCTGCAAACACAAAGTGCAGGAAACACTGCTGATTGTTTCCATTAATATCAGACAATAAGAGAAAAATGAAGACGCAGTGCCTGTGGGGCTTATTGGGAAGAATTTTAGTAAGTTGAATCTCTTTGGAGAGTCAAATTTAAGCTGTTTATTGTGACCAAATTAGGCTGGAGGAAGGAACGTGTATTTTATATAAACTTGAACAGAAACTTCAAGGAGAAAATAATAAAAAATAATGAACTAATCAGTGTGAAAATAACTAAATATTTTGACACATTAAAATGAATAATTACTCTTGACCTCTGAATGACTTTCAGTTCAGTGAGTGAGATCATGCAGCCGATGGACGATAAATGTCTTTCGTCCACTGGAAAACATTTTCACGCTGATTATGAATTATATTCTCTTCACAAAACTGAATTAAAGCTTCAAAACAATAAAAACACCTTCCCACAGAGGTTTAAGAGTTTCTCACCCCAGATTTTGGGTTGAGAAACTCTGTTTGAGGTCATGCATCATTTCTGATTAAAGAGCCATCACTCAAGTGAAGATGATTCTTATGATGCACTGAAAAACTGAAGTATGGAAACATGTATGAATTTTTGGAGAATTATGATTGTGTGCTGATGGTTTCTGTCAGCACTGTAGGGTAAAGAGAAGGTGCATGGATGAATGGAGACCAAACTGCATGAACTTAACATTAACATACATTTATGCTGGTGGGAATATATTTTTGCTGAAACATTTTCATAATTGTCTTTCGAAAACTAATAAAAAGGTTTCCAGCTGGTTAAAATTAGGTTTGGTTTGCCGTTTAGCTTCAGTAAGTCCGTTCCCTCTCAGTCTCAAGCCAAAGTCATCATTGACAAAAATAAGATCATAATCATATCTGTTTCCCCTCTGCTGGGATGCTAAGATCCTCCCACAATCATCAACATCACAGTACACCCATTTTTTCTGCTTTTATTGCTTTTCTTTTTTATCTTAAAGGCTCTCAGTGCAGAGCGCAGCATTTGTCATTTGTTGGCGAGGCATAGTCTGTAACCTGTGCAAGGTTAGTCAGCAACATATGTCCACTCTGATTTCATCATATAACAGCAGTTTCAATAAATTTTCAAAGATGAATGATTTGCCGTGATTTATTTGAAAGCATTCTAATGTGGGCTTAATATGTCAGTAAGCTGAAATCACTTTATAGTGAAGCAAAATGCAAGAAACACTTTACTTCACTACGTGTTAACAGCTTCACGCAGTATTTTTCTTTGCAGATGATCAACCCCTTTATGTGTATTCACACTTAAAGCTTAACAACTTCTCTGTAAACATCACAAAGCCAATGGCTTGAAGAAGACACTTAAACACTTGCACACTTGAACACATTTATCTGTACATTGTTGATATGATGGTGGTCAAATAGATGCAAAATCATTACAGAGCAACAGCATCACAAACATCAGTTCAATTCACATCAGTTGCCTCACGACACCTTATTTTGGAAGGTAAATATACATTTTTTAACTGATGTAAGGTACTGTTCTCTCACATTTGGGAGGTTTTTAATCCTCACCAAAAAAAAGGCCACACATATGTTGTGGTCATAATCATTGTGATGGGGCAAAGGAATAAGCAAAGTAACATTGCTGTAGAGCTGTGGAGGAGGTTGGGGTAGATGGATGGGAGACAGAATGATGGACTGGTCCAGCAGTGATGTAGATGCTGTAATGATCTGTGGTGGTGCAGAGGGGGATGAGTGTGAAATTAGTGTCATCTATGTTCCTACCCTCTCCTGTGGCTTTGAGCTCTCGGTAGTGACCGAAAGTATGACATTCCTGATATAAGCAGTGGGAATGAGTTTCCTCTGAAGGGTGGCAGGATGAGGAGCTCAGTCATTACAATGAGACTCTGCTGCTGCTCCTCCACATCGAGAGGAGCCAGGTGAGGTGGTTAGGTCATCTGAGCAGGTGATGTGTTTCAGGCAGTCCAGCCTCAGAGGGGACCCCGGGGACACTGAAGGAGATTAGATGGCTGGGCTGCGTTTGAAAGTGCCTTGGTGTTCCCTAGAAAAGCTGGAGGTGGCTGGGAAAGGGAGGTCTGGGTGTCTCTGTTTAGACTGCAGCCAGTGTTAACTGGACCTGGATAAGCATCAGGAGATGGATGGATCTTTTGTATAGAATAGCTTTAAAACTAGCATATGGGATGTATCATACACCAGCCTTTTCCAGTTTTTAAAGTGTGGAATCAAATATTCTTGGGAACATTTTACTGCGGTAGTTTGTGGAGTCAGTCTGAACTACTTTACAAACACTTGATAAGTGTCCTATTTGATCAGCTCCTATATTTGAAGCACAGGCGCCTTTGAAGCCGTACAGTGTTTGGACAGCTCAGTGTGAAGGGTGTAACAATATCTGCAGATTGTTTTCATGCCTGGGAGTAAATTACACTTGAGCACCGGATCGACACGAGCAAAGTCAAAGTCCAGTAGCAAATGCTGCAGAACAACAGCAGCACGTGTAGATGTGACCGCTCTAAAATAGCTCACCATGCGAAGCAGCTCAGAGTCCAAACAGAGATCAGGCTCAACAACATCGACACTCAGATCACTGCAGGAGGAGATCTTTGTGTAGGACGCCAGTTTACAATCAATTCACTCCCGTCTGCTCCAAGATTCATTTAAACTATTAGGAGGAAGATGAGGAGGAGGAAAGTCGTTAAATCAAAATAAAACCGAAGTAAATGGAAAAGCAAAAATAAAGAAAAACAACTTTTAGGAGCAAAGAAAAGTTTTGAGAAAACATACAAGAAAAAACAGCAGAGAAGAAGAAAGGAGATAAAAATGGAAGTCAGCAGGATGGAGAAAAAATGAGGACGAGAAAATAAAATGACAAGCAAAGAAATAAATAAAATAATATAAATAATAATAATAATAAATAAAAGGAAAAAGGAAAAAAGGAGAGTAAATACAAGGAAAGAAAATGGTGCCGGGGAAAGGAGGGAGAGGAGAACAGAAATATGTAAAATAGAGAAGAAATAAAAATGAAGGGAAAATTTAAGTTAACTGAGCTGAAACAGAAAAGGAACCAGTCAAAAATATTTACTGAAACAATTTCACAGGATCAAGATTTGGATATTTCAGAGATATTTTCTTGCTGTGTGCTGCCGGCTGCACTTTGT
>JAMQGT020010863.1:0-12338 GCA_024447675.2 Pterophyllum scalare | reverse complement strand
CAGCTAACACTTGTTGTGAGGATGTAACCTCTTGTTGCACCCAGAAAGTGCATCAGCATGTCATCTTCATTTGCATTCAAGAAGAAGAAGGCAGCTCTGCGCGAATACGTCTCTTTAAAGGCTGTGTTGATGCAGCTGCAGCTCAAATTCCTCCAAAACAGCACTTATTTCTCATTAAGCTTCTTCTTCTTCTGTTGCTGGTGGAGCTGTTGTTTTCAGTAGCTTTCAACAAACAAAGTAATTACGCGTTGATTGCAGATGAGCTGTTAACGGAGACTTTTATTCCGGCTCTACTTTTAAACCGAGAGGCTGGGTGATAAAAATGTATGAGTTTTATTTCTGTAAAAAGAAACATTTAGCAGAAGCGTAGAGCTGAGGCAAAAAATTTTTAGAAGCCTCAGAAGAGTTTTATCAGCTGTTATCACTGCCAGGCGGGCAGACGAGCCGCTTTAAATGCTCAGAACATTAACGTTGTGTGTTTATATCAGCAGTTGTGACCCCAAAACCCTCTAGGACCACTTTCAGGGCTGTTTTTCACACAGTATCTACTGAGATACCAACCACTGCTATCACCATAAACATAAAATCCACCTGCAGACAACCACTACCTTGGATCCTTTAAGACCTCCATTTGAGCATTACCATCATATTTTAATGCACTAAAGTTCATCCTTCCATCTCTCCAAGCCACAGTTACATTCATAAGTTACATCCCCTTGAAACGTCCCTTGAGTCTCCTTTGGGAGGTGATTGGTGTGGATGGATGGCTCAGACTTCATGATGGAAGTAAAGATTAATCTGACCTGGCATCTGATGGTCTTGACACACCAAGCAAACTGTCATTTTCCTGCATCTAATATTTTATTTAGCTTTGTGGAATAATCTGTCTAGCCTGAAGCTTAAAAGTGTGCTAGAATGAGAACAGGCTATACTCTAAGTCTGCTATGTATTTATACTGTCGTAAATTGCCTGAATTTGATAGGGTTTCTTTAAATTTTACATAGTTTTTCTATTTTGCCATCAGAATTATTTGTTTGGGTTACATAGGCAAGCAAGCTAGTTCAGCCCATCATTGTTTCAGTGCAACAGTGTTCTCTAGTGGCTGTAATATTAATGGAGGAGCCAAGAAGGAAGTCAGGCACTGATGTTTCATTCAGTAAAACCCAAACTGCCTAGTGTTTAACCCAGCTATGTTATTCTTATATTCAAATTGTAGGAACAAGTGAATGAAACATGTGGTCAGAGCATATAGGGCAAAAATAAATAAAACTAAGAAATATTCTTCAATGGGGGAAAAATGTGCCCATCAATGTTTCAAACCAAAGCAGGCGATCTCTGACTTACGTCAGCCCCGATGACATCACATCTCTGTGACGCTGAGCTGTGCTAACTGCTTTGTCACCAGCTTCTTAAAATAGCTCCTCTCTCCCCCAGAGTCTGAGAAACTTTATGTTGTAAGGCAGCGACATAAATACAATCTCAATCGTTTATCTGCAGAACAGCTCCCACCATCTGTTTATCTGAGAGCGCCGTTTCCCAACACTACTTCTTTAGAAATCAGTGGTGCTGTGTAAAAACAACAAGACCTCCACTGGTGCTACAGAAGGATCAGGAGGATACGGCATCCGCTGCTTTTTGTATGTGTGTGTGTGTGAGTGTGTGTCATCCTTTGGCACATTTTTCCCGTTTATGTTGTCTGTCATGCTGGTGACAGAAGAATTAAATCTCAGGGCTGTAGGTATTGTGACTTTCTCTGGATGGCAGCGCCTGGCAATTATTCTGAAATGTAATAATGTGAATGCAATTTGTCACAATGGAGCTGGAGAGGAGGGAGAGGAAAGAAAACAGCAAACACAGCTGGGAGGAGGGGAAACAGAGCGAGAGGATGGAGAAATAAAAGAATAAGAACAAGAGAGGACGTGATTGGTCACGCTGTGAGGGGGGGGGGTGAGTCAGTCAGGTTGAGCGGCATCACTATTTTCTGCTGCTGTCATCATGTTTCCTCCTGTGTGCTCGCTCTGCATCCCCAAGGCTGTGCCGTACATTCCTCCTACTACTCCACAGCTCCACACCGGCCAACATATATCCCATTTCAAACTCACACAGGGAGCAAGAAATGGGACACGAGCTTTTTGAAGTACTCACTTATTACCTCATTGAGTTTCAAACTCAGTAAGGAATACAATCTGTTCTGCCCAGTGAACATTTTTGGTTTTTTTTCATTTAGGAAGGAAACAAGTACTTCATCCTTAAAATTTCCTCTCCACAAACAAAAGAAATCTGACACTGAATGATTGAGGTTTGCTTAGACAGGCATCTAAAATGAATAGTTATGTCTATAACTTCTGTTCCCTGAAGGAGAGGAACTCGGTACAACACATATAGTACGGGATATCTCGCCCTCGCAGGGCACGCGAGGGCGAGATATCCCGTACTATATGTGTTGTACCAAGTGAATCAACTGAAAGGGAACCCCTGTTATCTCACAAAAAGAGGTTTATGCTTAAAAGGAAAAAACATAAACCAGTCAGCTTCTCATCTGTCCCAGTGTTGATAAAGCAGGTTTATAGCATTCAACAACGGCATGGATGTCAAACACACTGAGAAAACTGCATGTTGATCAGCCAGAACATTAAAACTGGCACATAAAGTGAATAACATTGATCATCTCATCACAGTACAATGTTCTACTGGCACAATCCCATCCCTGCCCCATGCACTGGGCACTCCCCAACAGTAGTGGTCTCTCCCAGCAGGCCAAACTGCTTAGAAACATCTGAGAACATGACAAAGAGCCCAAAGTGTTGACATGGCCTCGAAAATCCCAATTCAGCTGATCATCACACATGATGTGCCTGGACAGGCTCGATCCAGGGAGGCTTCACAACACAACGTCCCACAGCTCCTGATTTCATGCTCACATGTGTTAGCACTTTTTTGCCAGCACCAGGGGCACGTGCTCCATACTAGACTGATGGTTTAACTTTGTAGCTTAACACTGTATGCAGGTTTTTCGCTCAGGTGTGAATTTCGTATGTGTGCTCAGCAAAACTGTTTTTTAATCAGCACAAAGTTGACTGGGCTGCACTTTTTAAAAAAAATTGTAAGCAGTATTTTAGCAAGTTAAATGACAGAAATGGGAAGCCATCCATCTTTATTATCCATCTAAGCTCATGACAGGGTTTTAGCCTATCTGAGCCAACACTGGGTCACAAGGTGAACACGAGAGATTTTCACAATCTTATCCACACCTTTGGTCAATTTAGAATCACCAATTAGCACGCATATCTTTAGACAGTGGGAGGAAACCTGCAGGCATGTGGAGAACGTGTAATTACACAGATTGAAAGATTGGAAACAGACGGTTTAATAGACTCATAGAGAGAAATAATGCACAGAACTTACGTTCATTGTGTGTGCACTTGTATGGATGACAGAAAAGGTCATTACAAGGACTCTGCTGTTGCTCCAGTGGTGATGGATTGTGAACTCTGCTCTTTCAGGTGTCAGATTTCCTTCAGAATGAGGTAGGTTTTTGTCGTTCAGGACACTCTCGCAAAAGAGATTCTCAAGAATTTCACTTACATAAATGTTTTTTTCAAAAAAGCCAACCATATATATTTACTATTCTAAATGTCCATTAAGCCACAGGTTGTGAACTTTAACTGGCTGTCTTGCATGGACAGATGAACAACACAACTACATGGCAACCAGCACAGGCTCAGGCTCTTCATTATGAGCACTGGAACAATAATGTCAGATCTGTTTACCAGACCTCCCTTTCATGCCTGTACCCGTTTCCTTTGTAAAGCAGCTTCTCCAGAGATCAGCCCAGAAGTGCAAACTCTCTCATGTCAGGTCTCTTTCAGCTCACTCTGTCTGCACTGCTCAGCCCTGAGTTGCATCAGCTTAAAGATCCAAAATCTGCCACTCGTCTCAGTTTGTACCTGATCTCTTTCTCTCTGCCTGTTATTGAGTGCAACCCTATTGTCTTTTGGTAATGTAAGCGATCGTTGCATTTTTTCATCATTCAGATTCTCCAAAGAGTGTGCGTACAGCTGTGTGAAAGTTTGGATGGCTGGATATCCTCTTGTTGTGCTTTCTCATTGTGTATTGTTGAAGAACATTTAATATGTACTATTACATGTGCAGTCTCCTGATGTTTCTCATTTTAAGGTGTTTACGGCTCACTTTTTTGACATGTAACAGAACCCTTCTAAGTTATTTGGAACCTGTGGACTATGTTTTTGTTGATCAGTATCAACTACTTCCTAACTACTTGTCAAACTTTTGAAAAATGTGGCTTTCTATCTTGCCTCCCTTCAGTGTTAAAGAACAAAAAACAACTTCCCACCTCTCACTATTTCAGCCTCACCGCTCTTTCAAACACCTCCACCCACCGCCTCTTTGTCATCGTCCATCTATTATTGAAACTCTGCAAAGGACAGAGGATGGAAAGGATCGACAGTGCAGCATATGAGGACAGAAATATAGATTACTAGGGTGGTGTATTGTTCTTTTCAGGGTGTGCTTTTTCTGTAATTATTGTTTTCATGGTTTGTTGTATTATGTAGCTAAACTGATTATTACACTGAAATGTTGTCATTGTTATTTTCCATTGAAGTTATGGCAGTGTTGGTATGGGGCAGTTAACTTTTAACCATTGCTTCAGTTCATTAGAGTTTTGCAGCATTTGTTTGTGCACAGCTCTCTGAAGGTCCCATCACAGCATCTCAGAAAGGCTGAGGTCTGGTCTCTGACTGAGCCGTTGTAGCACTTTGATTCTTTTCTTTTTCAGTCATTCTGTTGTAGATTTGCTGCTGTGCTTGACAGTGATGTCCTATTGATGACCCAAATCTGGCCAAGCTTTAGCTGTGTGGCAGATCACCTCACATTTGACTCCAGAATACCTTGGTAGACAGAGGAGCTCATAGCTGACTCAGCGACTGAAAGGTGTCCAGGTCCTGTGGCTGCAAAACAAGCTGAAATCATGACCCCTCCACCACTGTGCCGACAGTTGGTCTGAGGTGTTCGCGCTAATATGTTGTATTTGGTTTTCTTATGGTGACGCATATGTCCAAAGGACATTGCTCCAGAAGACTTAGAGTTTGATCAGATGCAGCTATGCAAAGCTAAGCCATGCTGCCATGTTCTTTTTAGAGAAAAGAGGCTTTCCCCTGGCACCCTTTCTTTACACCCATAAAGTCTTCAATTGGCCTCAGTAAATTGTCACATGACCTTCATGTTTCTCTCTGTCTCAGATCAAGCCATTGAACACATACAGTGGCTATTTTGACTGCACAAGTGGCCTCTGGCTGCACATGGGTGGAGTACACCATCTGGCACTACCAGTACCCAGGTTATCATTAAAGTCAAAAAGCTGAGTGTTGAACACTGTGCCCTTCAACCTTAGGTGGTTGCCTTCTTAGCTACATAGTGTAACGGGAGGCATTACCCAACAACTTTCAACCAGTTTACTAAGATACCCATTCAGCACAAACCACAGTGCCAGTGCTACCTAGCAGGTTTGCTGGCTAGCTGCAGATGCGTTCAGACATTGATGTTCCACATGTTATTACACAGGTTATTACGCATGGTATTAGACACACAGTGTGTGTGTTAATCTGAATAAAGTCTTTACTGTGGAAGAATTTAGCGTTGTATGTTCCGGCGGCTTGACAAGTTCCAAATCGCCACAAAATGTGTCAAATTGTGACGGTCATTTCAGTAAGTGTGTAACTTGTCATGTTCAATTTGCGCTGATACTGTCCTGCTGAAATTCACACAGTAAGTACACGCTGTGCTTGAAACTCTTGGGAGAAAGAATTCCCTTGTTTCAGGAGTCTCTTGTGATTGATTAACATAAGAGTACCATAAAAATGTAAAGTAATGACAGTCTCTGGAATGAATATTTAGAGGACAGGTGGGTTTGCTCACTTACAGCTGCAGGGCCTAACTCAGTTAACAACCCTTTCACGGTGTACACAGTGATATGCAATTTCTGTGCCACTATCAGAGCCACTAGCTGTCTGCATCACACACACACATATATATATATATATATATATATATATATATATATATATATATATATATATATATATATATATATATATATATATATGTAGACTGACTTTATTTTTCTCTTTAATGTGGCAAATAAAGCAATCATTACCTCCCGCCAGTATTCAGTTCAGTAGACCAAGACTCTTGTGCATTTATACCATATTTAACTGCAACTCTATTAGTTGGTGCAGGAGGTTTTGTGTAGCAGAAATGACAGCGATGGATGTTTCAGCACATGGAAAAATAAAATCAATTATCAGCATCTCTGGATATTACTTTGGTTTAAGAAATAGAATCTTATAATAGGCTCATCCATATATGCACTCACATCTATGGATTAGGAGATGATAAGCTGTGAGCCATCATGTTCTGATTAAGCAGGCAAGCAAAAAGGAAGCGGTAGCTCCCAAGGTTTCCTTCCCAGGCTCTGTGACAGTTGACACAGAGAACATGGGAGGAAGGGCGCCGCAGCATCTGCTAAACTGGCACTAACATGTATTGTCATTCACTCCGCATCCTCTGCACCACCCAGCCAGGCTGTTGGGCGCTGCGTTCAGCGCTTGGCGTATCGCACTGTCGACAAACTGAGCCCTGCAGGCGCGGCAGCTGCTCTCACACAGGTAGCTGTAGTGACTGCATGTGACTCTGTGCACAGAGCGAAGCAGAGACTGACATGCCGGCTTTTAAACCATCAGCTCAAGCGCTACTGCGAGAGGTCTGGAAAAAGCAGGATAAACGCTCACAATGAGTTAAAGCTTCGGTTTGCTGCTCTTTAAAACTCAATGATTCAGTCAGGCTGGAATTACTTAAACAGTGACAGCACACATAGTATAATCAGTCATTTTCCTTACCATTAATCCAAATAGGCCAACAACAAGTCACATCAGGGTGGTTTTATTCACAAACTAGTTACAATCCATCTTTTGTTAGTCATTAGACATCAATAATATTTATTTTCCTTTCAAATTAAAAGTCAAGCAGTACAGAGCCTTTTAAAATGCTGGAAAGCCTTTGAAAGTTGAAACATCAAATTAGGCCATGAGGTATTGTGTAAGCTCCACGCCAACAGCTGACTGTTTACCTGCACTGGGGACCGAATGTCATCCGGCTCATATTGCACCACTGAAAGCCCCATTTCGAAACCTCAACGTTAGCATTTTGGCAGCTGCCATGTTGCCGTTTTGGAGCCAGATGTGACTGAGAGGATGGAGGGCGAGGTTATCAAACAGCAAGTTTCCGTATAAAATCCTAGAATTTCATTCACCAAAACTGGAGCTCAGACTTCACGGATAGTTTGTCAGTCCAATTACCCACACAGCAGCCATCATATATATTTTGTAATTTCAAAACAATGTGCAGTATATTATTGTGTAATAATGCCCCTTTATTGCTTAAGCTGTTGAAAGTGAAGCTGATTTAAATTGGTTTATATACCTGTGGGTAGGATAGAGTCTTATCTTCCATGGGATATTTTTGTTAGGCTACAAAGCATCTGATAATCTATCATGCAGTAAGAAATGCAATATTTTACCAGAAGAAAAATATGAATGGAAACACTCTATCAAAGTACAAGTACAGTTAATGTACTTGGTTTCCAATCCTAACAGCAGTTTAATGTCCATATTTATAATATAGGGTGCAATGTTCAGGTGTCCATATACATTTGACTATGCATTTCAGGATGACAAAACCTGTAAAAGAGAGAGTGCCACTGTGCTGAGGATCTCATGGTTATTATAGCCATAGTTTTAGTTCAGAACAGATGCACATTTAATCATTTCTGTGAGGTCAGCACTCGTGCTTTTATCAAACATGGCTGCTGAGAGATGATTAACAAAATCAATCACATATCAGATCTCACTTTATATAAGCAAACATGTCTAGCATTGTGGGGCACTGCTCGCTGAGTGAAATCAGCATAAAGGTTTTCGGATGAATCAGTGAGCTTTGTATTTTCTATCGATTTGCAGCAGAAAGTTGGCTGTGGTCCCCGGGGAGAGCGAGGTGTTTCACTATTCAAACAGTGATGTCGAAGCTTTAAAAGCCTGCGGTTTCCCCGCTCTCCAAAGGCTTGTCATTGTGCCTGTTTACATGAGCTGCTGGCAGATTTGTGGCGGCATATCTGACTCTCCACAGATAAATAAATGGGTCTTTTAAACAGTTGTCTCCCTTTGAACAAAAGCGACAAAAATGGGCACAAAACAGTATGGCAGACCTTGTATCCTTTGTCGAGGAGAAGTATAGAAAGCCTGAGAGACACACAAACGACATGATACAAAGAGTTTTTTTTTCCCAACCCTCTGCTCCACACACAGAAAACCTGCCATTTATTTCTGTGCTGCTTTCGTTTCTGTGCTGTTCACCTATTATCTCCGCATCGAGTTCCAAAACGCTTCAGAATTTTCATTCAGAGCGAAGGGACACCGGGAGAGCTGCCACTGCATCCTCTGCTGCTCACACGAGCATTTGATAAGATCGAGTTTGCTGTTTCAGGATGTCCCATCCAACCGGTGCTGCAGCGTCCTCAGATGCCCTGTGCTGATACACTCGCGACCTCACAAGCTAAACTCACCTCGGGGCCATTCATCATGCTCTGTCCTCTAGCTTGTTTGTTTGTTTTTTTAAACTACAGTACTACTGTGAGCATCTTAAGCGACATTAAGACCAGGATATGGCCTTTAAACATTAATATATCTCTAGGACTGCTAGGCTTAAAATGTTCTTTTTTGATAAAACTTATAAATTAGGGCTTGATCAGGTGACCTTGAACCATAGTCTCGGGCTGCTGAAAGATTTCCCATGATGCTCTGGCCCCCTCTTTTCACTCCCAGTGTGTTTATATCACACTACAGCATGTGATTACCCTTTCCTGTTGTTTGTTTTGTCCTTTTGATCGCTATGCTCCTCTTTTTCCTCCTCTTTTCCCCCTCACCCTCCACCTAGTCTTCAAACAGATGACCACTCCACTTTGAACCTGTCTTTTGGAGTTGCTCTTCCTGTTAAGAGGGAGTTCTTCTTCCCCACATTTGCCAAGTTCTTGCTCAAAAGGGATCATTTGACTGTTGTAGTCTCTCTAATATTCTAAAATGTTTATGTTACTATCTAATGGACCCTGAGACAAGAGTTGTTGTGAACTGGTGCCATGTATAAAAAAAAAAAACTTGAATGTTCTGTGGCAGTTTAATACTAAAAAGCTACTGCATTTTAATGCATTATGTAATGACTTTATCCAAAACGGTTTATAATGATTGGTGTTGAGTTTTTCCTCTTGTTTCGTGTAAATGTGCAGCGCTTTCAAAAGCAACTGAGTGTAACTGCATTTAATTGTGCACCCCAGGCTGTTTGTATGTGTGTTGGGGGGGGGTGCGGGGGGGGCTCCTCCTGCACACTGCAGTGCAGCAGGAGTTGACAGCCACATGCTGCTCAAAGTGGGATGCTATAATTAGGCACCCGGTGAACACCACTGAATACAGCGCTGCTGCACGTGAGGGGCAGCGGGCTGGCATGGTAACTACAGCTGAGGTGCAGAAATCCACCTGCTGAGTTGCTTTTGATGGGATGATGTGCTCTTGAGCACATCATCCCATCTTGGTCTGCTTCTGGAGTGCTGCAATCTGGGTGACCTTTGACCTCCACGTGAAAGAAAAGAGTGAGGGATTTCCTGCAGCAGCAGATAAAATGCCACATCATTATTAAATTTCAGAGGCTAGCACAGCAGTATGAGTTTACTCAGCAGACAGAAAAGCAGCAGAGTTCAGAGAGAGGTCTTATCAAAAGACATTTTGAGGCAGTGCCTCACAAGCTGGAGCACGTCGCTGTAAAATATCATCACAGTCACAGTTTAGTCAATTAAGCTTTAACTTAAGCTTACGTTTGTTTCAGAGCTCTCTTCTTTAGCATTGCTTCCTTTTGCCTGCTGTCCTGAATAACCGCACAGCAATAAAACCACACAAAGTTATTATTATAATATTTATTTCAAAACAAGATCCATCAGCCATATCTCATGCTCTTTTCCACTAGATTTTGATGCATATTTAATGTGTCACTTCTCTAAATATGTATGAATGGGAGCAAGAGTGCTTGGTGCTATGTCTCTCTATCCATCCATTATCTTTTGTTAATCCAAAGTTGGGATACAGGCTGGTATTCCAGATGTCCTTCTCTCAAGCAACACTTTCTAGGCCAGACAACATATGTGATATCTCTAGTGGGCGCTGGGTCTAGGAAGCATCCTAACCAGATGGCAGAACCACCATCAAATGACTCCCTTTGATACGGAGCAGCCGCGACGCCCCTCTGAGCTCTCTCTGGATCTCGTATCTCTAAGGTTGAGCTCAGACACCCCACAGAGCAGGCGCATTTTGACCATGTGCATTTGCGACCTTAGTCTCTCAGTCATTTACCCCGATCTCATGAGCATGCATGAGGGTTGGAACATACTACATATACTGGTCAACTGATAGCTTTGCCTTTCAGCTCAACTCTCTCTTCACCACGACAGTCCGGTGCAGCGTTTGCATTACTGCTGAAACTTTGCCAATCTGCCGGTCCACCTCCCGCTCGAGTCCAAGAGAACTGAACTCTCAATGGTGCTGCTCTCATAGAAAATACAGAGATATTTCCAGTGTCTGACATCATTTAATGATTCTTAAAGATAAAACTTTGGTCACCGTGCCCAGGATGTCTCTGCCATGGTATTTTGAAATGCCTCTGGGTTGGCTGATTCCTAGTTGATGACCTTTGCTGCTTTCTGAGTTGGCGATGTGACTGATGTTAGTCTGGTTTTCAGCTGACACTGATTTAGCCTCGTGTCCAGAGTTGTCCCCAGTGTTCCCCACACGGGGTTCCTGACTGGCAGACTTGAACTCTGACTGTCTTTGCAGCACTTTTTGGATGCCCTACTTACATCTTTTCTCATGCAGGCAGAATTTGAAAAAGCTTTTTAAACCGAACTTTGCAACCAAATAAAAATGCTTGGATGAAGACGGTGGGATTTGTCCTGAGCACAGGAAGTTAGTGATGCATGAACTATAAAACACACATCAGTGGATTGGCACAGGCAGGTCTATGCCTGTCTGTGTGGGTGTTTTGAGGATGACTTTTTTTTTGTTTTTTGTGAATTTTGATATTTTGACATCCAGCATGCTAACAATGTGAGATGCCAAATTTAGCTGTTCTTTATTTCAGCTCAGATGGAAGAGTCGCCCAGAAACAGGAAGCGAGCAGTCCGTCAAAATAAAGGGAGTCAGAGATTAATGCAGCCTCTGGGAGAAAATAACCATAAAAGATCATTAAGTGGCTACAGAAAAAAAAAAAAATCATAATAGGGAGGACAGATTTCTCATTTCACTTTCTTAATAGTTTATTCATTGAGTTGAATGTGACCTCTATTCTCTGTAGGCCACCAAAGGTCATTTTGAGGACCAGAGAAATGAAAGAGAAATATTAGAGAGTAAATACTGATGAGCACAAAACACTGAAGAAACAGAGGAAGAAAGAAAGGAGAGGGTGAAGGTGGACTGCTTGGAGACTCCCGCATTAAGGCCTGTCAAAACATGTGGATCTCCACGATGCTTTTTATTATCTCACATTAACCAGAGTTGAGATTATATACATATATTGCTAAACTGTTCTACTAAAGATATTATAGTGGCAACATGATTATTAGATGGGTTATGTCAGGCACATTTTTGGATGAATAATAGCATTCATCTGGTTTGGATGGACGGTCGAGCAAACAAAGCTCACAGTTGTTACAGCGCGGACCAGAGTTTGTATCCATATTCACCTCTGTTGGGTTAAGGTAAGGGCAGTTCATATCCAGTATGAACTTATTTACAACTTCCCAAATTTGGGAATTAACTAAAATTCCTGGTTAAGTTAATAAAAAATGTAATTCTGTTGTAACAATTCTGTCAAATATCAGACAGCGTATTACAGGAGAAAGCGTTACCATGTGTGACAACCTGGTAGTGAGGCAGGACACTGGGGACTGTGCAGTTTAACACTGGGAGATAAACCTTTGTGTCATGGATGAAATCTAATACTTTTTCCTGCCACATTACTTTGTCTGAAGGTAAAAAATAATCTTCACGTTCAGCTCTGCTCCTGTGGACTCATAATAGTGAAAGCCTACTTGTAAAGTACTTTCCAAAATCGCAAAGATTACAAAATGCTTTAACAGTGAGTCCTCTCTGGAACACAAGTTATAACATAAAATCAGGTCAGATAAGACCCCCGAGCATAAATCAGCAGAAAGGGGCAACTAGAAA